>JAXGGA010002549.1:0-119661 GCA_038373865.1 Uloborus plumipes
CTGGCAGAATCGTTATGAAATTTCAATTCAAGATGGACTGCTGATGAGAGGCTGCAGAATCATCATTCCAAAGTCACATCAAGCAGAAGTGCTGAATAGAATCCATGAAGGTCATTTAGGCATATCCAAATGTAGAGCTCGAGCCAGATGCTCCGTATACTGGCCGGGAATAAGCAAAGAAATTGAAGAGAAAATAAAAAATTGTAATGCTTGCATTCAAGAATCAAGTAATCGCCATCAACCCTTAATTCCAACCCCATTTCCAGAGAGACCATGGGAAGTTGTAGGTCTAGATCTATTTAAATACAAGGATGCATGGTATCTGCTAATTTCAGATTACTACTCGAGGTATCCTGAGGTTGCCAGGTTAGACAGAATGACCTCTGCTGAAATTATAAATCACTGCAAGTCAATATTTTCACGTCATGGAATCCCAGACATTGTCCGTTCTGATAATGGCCCACAGTTTGATCCAGTAAAGACCTTGGAGTTTAAGAACTTTGCCAGAAGTTATGGATTTACTCACATTTCAAGTAGCCCTCGATTTCCGCAGAGTAATGGTCTCATCGAAGCGGCAGTGAAAACGGTCAAAGCTCGCTTAAAGAAATCGAAGGACCCCTACTTGGCTTTAATGGAATATAGATCAACTCCGCTAGAAAATGGTTATAGTCCTTCCGAATTACTTATGGGTAGAAGAATCAATACTACTCTTCCTCTTGCAAAAATCCAGTTACAGCCAAAATCAGTGAACAAGGAAGTTCTTGAAACAAAAGAGGAGAGACGGATAGAAAGCCAAAAGAAGAATTATGATAAACATCACGGAGTTCGAGATCTTGATGAATTGCGCAAAGGTCAAAGTGTGTGGATTTCTGATAGAAGAGTAACAGGAAAGGTGTTACAGAAAACACCACACACAAGATCATACCTCATTCAGTCTGGTGGAAAAACCTACCGAAGGAACAGAAAGCACTTGATTCCTGCACCAGATTTCCAGCCGGAACCTGAACCCGAGGATGACTTTGATGGTACAAGAAACCAACACCCCTCAACTGATGTTGATACAGGATGTGCACCTGCAATGACAGCATCACACCAGTCTCCAGGATCTCACCCTCTGGCGACTGGATCCTCTACAAATGCATATCCGAGTGCTTATGTCACTAGAAGAGGTAGGACAATTCGACCTCCTGAAAAACTGGATCTTTAATGTAAAGAAGGGAGATGTGCTATAAGCAAAGCCTTTGGTGACTGTGAGCCAAACAACAGGACTCTAACTGTAACTGTAAGGAGAGTGCTTTAGATGTTATGTTGTGATTCGTATGTTGGTATTGTCGTGTAATAAATATGTTAAACGCCATGTATTGTAATACTTCCTCGCCTCCTGAACATCAACACGAATTATACACATGTGTATGTGTATTGTAATGCTTCAGAAGATATTGAGAACAAACTGGGTATCTTTCACGTAAGAATGACTTCAGCTGAAGTGGACTAACATTAAGTAGGCTTGGGATTCTGCTAAGAGGGTTCAATCCAGAAAGATATTTTTCCATAAAGTTTAAAAAAGAAAAAGACAGGAGAAGTTTTTTAAACAGTTGCATTAAAAGGAATAAAATTGGATCAATAGGTTAATCCCCTTCATGCAGAGGCGGACTGGCCGTAGAGGCCACCTGCCCGCGGGCAGGTGCGCCCTCCGGTCTGTACGCCCTTGCGCCCTTAAAACGTGTGCGCCTTCGTTTTTTTTTTTTTTTTTTTTTTTTAATTTTAAACGTTTGAAAGCAACCCCTAACAGTTTGAGCAGTACTCCCCTCCGCCCCCCCCCCCACACACACTGTCAGTGCGCCTTCAACTTTAGTAAATTACTTATTTTTAACTTTTTACCCGTTTGGAACACGTAAAAAGTAATCAATAAGCGTTATCAGAATTCGGTTCTTATTGTACCCCAGAAGTGATAGGTGGTCTTTAAGGGGGATCTCATCCAAAATTAGCGCCCTCCGGTCTGTGCGTCCTTGTGCTGTGAACAAAGCCCCCCCCTTTTTTTTTTTTTAAATCTTTACGTTCAAAGCAGGGAAAGCAATCTATAAAAGATTGAAGAAAATGGTTATGCTCAATAATGTACCTGTTATAATTAACTTTTATTTATTGCATCACAAACGTGATAGGTTGTCGGAAAGGGGGATCTTTGCCAAAAAAAAAATACAGCGCCTTCCAGGTTGTACGCCCTTGCGCCCTCGAACCTGTGCGCCTTCGTTTTTTTTCCACCTTACTTTCGTAGGGTATGAAACAAGGCAGTCCAGTCGGAGGGGGGGGGGGGTCTTAATCCTAAGTGAGCGTCCTCCGGCCTATGTATCATTGCACCCTCGAATCTAGTTGACTTGGATGCCCTCCCCCCACCATTCTTTTAATTCGAAGCGAATGAAACAGTCTATAAAAGTTTGCTGCAGGAGATAATAATTAATAATGTGCTATAATTCACTTTAATTCATTGCCCCCCACCCGCCCCCAGAGGTGATGGGTAGTCTGGAAGGAGGACCTTTAACAAAAAAAAAAAAAAAAATCTTCCTCGGGGCTATGCGTTTTTGCACCTTCGAACCTGTGCTCCTTCGGTGTTCTTTTTTATTTTAATTTTTTACTGGAAGCGCTTGAAGTACTTAATAAAAGTTTCAGTACAAGGTTTAAATGAATAGCGTAAAATATAAACTTTGAATTCATAGCACCTCAAAAGGGATATGTAGAATGAGTATGGTCTTAGACCAAAGTGAGCTTTCTTATTTTTGTGCGTTTTCCTCTCTCTTTTGTGTGTGTGTGTGTCGAGTCAAAGTGTCAATCTACCTTAATTGATGTTACGAATTCATGTGTGGTGTTGTTGGTTAGAGGAATCAGTTGTCAAAAGATTCTTCAGACAGGTATTTTTATGATGTCAGAAAGCTGCATGAGTAAGCAATTAAATTGCATTGCACTGAAAAACGTATACTACCGACAAAAATATGTTCTTTTTAGTTGTTTTTTGCCCCTAAAAAAAATAAAAAATTTAAAAATAAATGCAAAAAAAATTTTTATTCCTTACTGAAAAATATGTTTGTGGGGTTTTGTTTTTATTTTTAAGTTTGTTTTTGAAAAATTTTGGATTGACTTTGGCCCCTTTTTTTCCACCTTTCCCTTCCCCCCCATTTTTTTTTATTTTCATGATGCAAGCAAATTTTTTTTTTTTGTTTTTAAAAATAGTAAGGCGGATTCCCAATTTCAACAAACCAGCGCAAGTAAAAAGTTTAAGTAAAAAAGACCCAACAAGCACGATTAAAATAACCTTAAACCGCTTTGAAAGCCCTATATAATTCCGCCCACAACCACCATAAATATAGTTTTTTTTTTTTATTTTTTTTCCGCCACAAGCTTATTTTTTTTTTTTTCCGCACGAACTTTTTGGTCGAAAGGTAAACCAAATAAAAATTATGAAAAAAAAAATTTTTGTTTTTCTTTCGGTTATTTGTATTTTTTAAAGGGCAGCAACAGCCGCCTTAAAATATGGGGGTTAAAAAACGCATTATTTTAAGTAGGGCGCAAGGATAAAGCTCTTTGCCACAGGGGGCCCATCTTTTGTTTTTTTACATGAAAAAAAGTCCCCATTTTTTTTATATTTGTGGAAAATAATAGTTAAAAAGAACTTTTGTAAAAATATTTTTTTGTATTTTTATCCCTTATATCTATTATACAGTTGGGTTTTTTTTCCCTCCCACCCTCAAATGGTTGGGGGGTGGCCAATTAAAATAACGAAATCCCTTTTTAAAAATTTTGGTTTTTCCTTACAAGGGATTCGGTTTTCTTTACGAAGATGCCGGTTTTTTTCTACCACCATAAGGAGGGGGGGGCCCCTTTCCGGCAAATTTTTTATGAAAAATATTTAAAGTTTTTTTTTTTTTTTTTTTTATTTTTTTTTTCAAGCGTTTTCAAACTTGCCGCCGAAAAATTGTTTCCCCCGCGCGATGACAATGACCCCTTAATGTTCTGAAAACTAAATGGAAGAAGACTCAAGTTTTTTGGAAAAGTTTTTTTGAAAGTTAGTAGTAATGGTTTTTTTTTGGCGGAAGGAGTTTTAACTTCCTCCAGCCGCCCCCAGATAGGACCAGAAATTTTTCTTTTAGGTCCCCCCCCGGGATTTTTCTTGAATTTTTTGTTTGTTTTAAGAAAAAATACAGAAATTCAATAGAAAAAATTTTTTTTTTATTTAAAAAGGCCCGGTTTTTTTGAGAACGCAGAAAAATTCCAAAAAAAAATATATGTATTATGGCCCGCCTAATTGTGGGGGTTTATTTTTTTTTAGTTGGTAAAAAATTCTGCACCTTCCTTTCATCCTGAAACCAAAACGTTAACATATAACGGATCGGAAGGGGATGGGATAAGGAAGGAAAGAAGAGAGGAGATTTAGCAACCAAAAGCAATAGTGGCATTTAACTTTTTTTATTTAATTGTTTTTTGGATTTTTTTTTCTGGGTCCCCCCCCGCCCCCCCCTCCAACCCCGCTTTTTTGCGTTTTTTTTAAAAAAATTTCTCTTGGATTTTTCCCTTTGTAAAGTTCCCCCCCTTATAAACAAAAAAATTTTAAAGAAGAAATCCTGGGGAAAAACCTAAGAAACTGGGTTTTGTTTTTATATGAAAAGGTTTTTAAAACCCTCGTCCACCTCGCCCCCCAAACCCCCATTTACCTCATACTTTTTTTTTTTGGATTATATTACTCTTTATTCGGCAATCTTTGGGGGTTCCCCCCCCCCCACCCCCCTCCTCCATTATGTTAGTCCGACAGAATAAGGTCCCCCCCCCCATGGTTGGAAAAAGTTCGGAAAAAGTTTTTGAAAAGAAAAAAAAAAAAAAAAAAAAATTAAATTTTTTTTCCAACATAATTTGCCGAGCCGCTCCCCCGGGGGGGGAGGGGGGCCCCCTCCTTTAAATTGGTGTTTTGTTTAAAACCAGAATTCCCTTGGTAAGAAACGAATTAAAAAGAATTCAGTTTAATTAAATGCCCACAACCCAATGGGAACGGAAACCATCGGGTTAGTTATAATGAGATTTTAAATAAATAAATACAAATTTTTTTTTAAACATAATTTATTATTCCCAGCAAACAAATAAATGAATTGGGGGCGCCCCCTTTTCAATAACAGAGCTTTGTTGCTTCGCAAATGCCCCCCCCTGCAAACTAAATTGGTTTACATAATTTAGCTTGTTTAAGCTTATTTTTGTTGGCGCTTTTTAAAAAATAACAGAACACTTTTTTTTTTTTTTTTTTTTTTTTTTCAATTTTTCAATTGTTTTTATTTGTTTGTTTAGCCCGCTTTTTCGAAAAAAGTTTTTTGTGGCCCGAAAAAAAAAAAAAATAAAAATTGGTGGGTGGCCGTAAATAAATAAATAGCCTTTGCCTGCGTTCCCGAAAAGGCGGTGTTTTTTTTTTTTTTTTTTTAGTGTTTAAGGGTAATTTAAATTCCCGCCTCCCTGGTGGTGTTTTTATTGACCCTTACTTTTTACTGTCCCTACTGGCTTGTTTTTTTTTGGATGAAATTCCCGCCTATTTACTAATGTAAAAAATTGCCCTCCAATGAGAAAATTAAGGAAAAGGGAAAAGGCCAGTGCCAATTTCAAACTAACACCATTAATTCCCCGCCCCAGTAAATACCATCATTTTTTAAATTATTGTTTTAAATTTTTATTTAAGGGCCAAAACTCTCTCTATAAACCATTTGTTTTTTTTTTGTTCGGGTCGGTAAAAGAAATAAACGAGGTTTTTTTTCCAGAGTGCAAAAATGCCCGCCCCCAAATTTTAATTTTAAATTGCCCGGCCCTATACGTTTTTACTCCAATGGGCATATGCAGCTTTCGGGGGCGGGGGGGGGGGGGGGGGGGGGGGGGGGGGGGGGGGGGGGGGGGGGGGGGGGGGGGGGGGGGAACATCGATTCAAAATACCCTGACCCCCCCCCCCCCCGTCTGAAAGAATGCCTTTTTTTTTTTTTTTTTGACACCCCAAACTGGATATTTCCCCTCCATACCCCCCAACAACCACGCGAAACAGCACAATGGAATGTTCCCCCCCGTACAACCTCATCAAATTATAAAGGTTTTTGAGAAAATTGACACACTTTATTGTGACGCCACGACCACACGGCAACACAACCACAAAAAGAAGAAGAGGAGAAAGAAGGCGCAAAACGCACAAAAAAAATAAAGAAAAAAAGGCGGCATTCCACTTTTTGTTGGTCTAAAGACCCATAACGTCCATTTCCTTAAAACATAATCGGCCCCTTTTGTTTGAGGTGGGCCTTAATGAAATTCGCAAAAGTTTGTTTATATTTAGTATTTTTTAACCGCTCTTTCCGGGGGTGGGGGGAGGGGGGTATCATCCCCCATGTTTTTAAAAACCTTGTGTAACCTGGAAAAAAACACCCCTTTTTTTTTAATTGAAAGGTTTTCCCTGTTTCCAAGCGCTTTTTGTTGCCCCAAGTAAAAAGAAAAAAAATTTTAAAATAAAAATTAAAAAAAGGAAACACACCGAGAGGGAAGGCAGCACAAGGTTTTTTGTTCCCAGAAGGTTGGCTGGCATAAAACGCATAGCCCCCAGAGGGGAAAGGATATTTTTTTTTTTTTTTTTTTGTTTTTTTTTTTTTTTTGTTTTTTTTAAAGGTCCACCCCCCACAGCCTCCTCCTTTCCCCGCAGACTAAAAAAACAACGCCCATTCGCCACCCCTCGGAGGGGGGCGGGGTTGTGGGGGGCCCAATGGAAAAATTTAAAAAAGTTGGGAATAAAAGTTAAATAAGCAGCAATTTATTAAATTTATTAATTCTCGCTGCCCTGCCCAAGCCCAAACTTTTTTTTTTTTTAATAGACTGTGGGTTTTCCATTCCGCGATTCCCGAGAACATTGGTTAAAAAGAAATGGTGGGGGGGGGGAGGGGCCCTCCAAGATAATCCCCAAAAAGTTCCCCCCAACCTAGATTTGTTGCCGAGGGGTTGCCAGAAAATTTCCGTGGTGGCAATTTTTGACCACAAATAGGGCCGCCCGCGTAGAAGGAAACCCGCCCCCTTTCACGTTAGGAATTAAAGAACCGCGGCCGCTGCCGCCCCCCCCCCCGCCCCCGACTCCGCCGCGGAACTGGGTACCCCCGTTGGCCTTTTTGTTTCCATACCCCTAGAAAACGAAAAGTAAAAGGTTGGGGAGAAAAAAAAAACCGAAGGCCGGGGCCGACAGGTTTTCTTTTTTCGAGGGCCGGCGCAAAAGGGGGCCGTAAAACCCAACCCTGGGAAAGGGGCCGGGCTGGCTAAATATTTTTTTGTTTTTATTTTTTTCTTTTTTTTTTTTTTTTTGGCAGAAAGAATTCCCCCCCTTTTTTCTCCCCCGGACCAACACCACCTAGTCGGGCAACGTTTTTTTGTTGAAAATTTGCCGGCCAATTAAATTTTAGAAAGTTTTAATTTATAACAGGTAACCCACTATTGAAAGCATTAACACGCCATTGGGAGGGGGGGGGGGGCCGGGGCCGGGGGGGGGGGGGGGGGGGGGGGGGGGGGGGGGGGGGGGGGGGCTTCAAGCAATCTCTTTTTTATAAGATTTGCCCCCTTTTGTTTTCCGCCCCCTGCTTTTTTGGGAAAGCAGTAAAGGAATAATTTTTAAAAAAAAAAAAAAAAAAAAAAAAGGGGGTGGGTGGCCCCCCCCTTTGGGGGGTTTTTTTGGTTATTCCCACAGGCCAACCAAAGGAGCGCGCACAGACAAGCCCGGTTAGGGGGGGGGGGGGGGGGGGGGGGGGGGGGCGCAGGCGCCTAATTTTTTTTTTTTTTGGGAATGTAGTATTTTTCACCCCCCTTAAAAGAAACCCACTCTATCACTTAATTCCCACCCTTTCTGGGGGGTAACAAGCAATAGGAACCCGAATTTCCTTGAAAAATAAACCGCCTTATTGGAAATTTTTTTCCCTTTTTTTTTGTTTTTAATTTAACAGAGGTTTTTCGCAAAACGGGTTTTAAAAAAAGTTTTAAAAAAATAAAGTTTTAAATTTTTTTAAAACTAAAAGTTTTTTTTGTGAAGGCCGCAAACTGGAACAGTGGTTTAGTTTGGTTTGGGGGGGGGGGGGGGGGGGGTGGGGTGGGGGGGGGCCCGGAAAGGGGAAAAAAAAGGTTTAAACTGGGCTCCTTCAAACGGCACTGGTTTAGGGTGTGCTTGGGCTTTTTTCCCCCCAAGAAGCGTATTTTTTTTTTTTTTTTTTTAAAAAATTTTAAAAATTAAAAAAAAAAAAAAAAAAAAAAAAATAAAAAAACGAAAGGCGCAAAACGATACGGCCACCGGCACTCACGTTTTTTTAAGGGCGGCAAGGGCCGTTTAAAACAGACCCGGCCCGGAAAGGGCCGCTTAAAAAGCCCCTGCCCCCCCGCTCGCCGGGGCAGGGTGGGGGCCGCCCCTCTAAACCGGCACCCAGTTATTCCGCGCCGCTCCTGCCCAGAAGGGGGGGGGAAATTAACCTATTTTGGAAACCTTATTTTGCTCCGCAGATTTTTTTTTTTTTTGTTTTTTTTAATATTTTTCGCATTTTTTTTTTTTAAATGCCCTAAACTGGGCACACTGTTTTTTTTTTAAAAAAAAAAAAAACCCTTGTCTCCTCCCCCCTTGATTCCCTCCACTGTTCTTTTTGTTTTTTGCCTTTTTTTTTTTTTTTTTTTAAAAAGCACTTTTTTTTTTTTTTTAATGGAAAAAATATTACTCTTTTCCTGGTCCTTTGGATTGGAACCCCCTTCCCTTATGAGCCAGAAAATCCCCCCCGCCAAAAGCCCTCTAAACTTTTTAATGGTTTTTTTAGTGCCCCCCCCCACCCCCCCCCCACTTCAAGCTTGAGGAAAAGTTCCCCCCCCAATTCCCCTTGACCGTGGAAGAGAAAAGGAAAGTAAACCCAGGTTTTTTTTGGTTTTTCTTTCAGTATCTTCCTTCAGATAGCCCTTTTGTCCCCTTGAAAGCATTTAACTAGCACACCGAATAGCACATGTGAATGTGGTAAAATAAATAAAATTTCCCCCCCTAGTTTATTCGGTGGGTTTTTTGTTATGTTTTTTTTTCCAGGACACGTGCCGAAAGGAAAGGTAAATTTCTTAACACCAAATTACACGTCATGGGGCGTTTTTTGAAGCATATTTTTTTTTTAGATTATAACAGGCACGATCACACTATAACCAAACCATAAAACGTAAAATCCAACAAACACACAATAACATCCTTAAAAGCAAACTCCCCTCCCCCCCCTTAAGCCAGTTATTAGCAGGTTTTTTTTAGAGTGTGTGTGGTCCTGTTTTTTTTCTTTTTTGGTTTTTTTTTGTGGCTTTCCAAGGCAGTTCCCCCAGCCAAAAAGGCCTTTGCCTTATAGCCTATCTCTACCAAAACATCCTCCGCTTTCCCCTTTTACATGGGTATATAGAATCCCCAGGTTTTTTTTTTTTTTTCCAGGGGGGGTCCCGACCGAAATTTGGTCCCCCCCTACCCTCCCTTTCCTAGTGACCATAAGCACTCCTCGGATTTAAATGCCCCCCCCAACCTTGTTTTGGTTAAGAAGGAAAAAATACAAGTCCCCCCCCCCCCTCCGCCAGAAAAAAAGGGTTTTTTAGAAGATTCCCCTGGGAGAACCTGGGGTGGGGGGGTGCCCCCTTGTTGTCCCCCCCCCCCCCCCCCCCCCCCGGTGCGGGGGGCAGCCATCCCTTGGTAAATCAACCAAATCCAAGTTTTTGAGGCTGGTTTTTTTTTGGTTTTTGGGGTTTTCCGTGGGGGGGGTTTAACCAACCCAATCAAGTTACCCCTCGATCCCTCAGGGGTTTCAGTTGTTTTCCCCGCCCGGCCCTAGGGAAAAATCTGGGTGGGGGGGTCCATTGGGAGGAAATCCAAGGTGCGGCCCTTTTTTTCCCTTGTTTCCGCCTTTTATTCCTTCGGTAAGGGTTTTTTTTTTTTTTCCCCCACCAGAACAACTTGGAAAAAATGAGAGGTGTTTTTTTTAATGGAATCTTTGCCGGTGGTGGTGTTGTTTGGGGGTGGTGTGTTTTTTTTTCCCCCTCTGTAAAATCAACCGCCCTTTTTTTTCCCTTTGTTACTTTCCCCCCCTTCCCTTAATTCAGAAATCCAAACAACTTTTTTTTTTTTGAAAACGCCTTTTTTGGGCGTGCAATTTTCCCAAATTCTTAGAATTTCCTCCGAAAACTTTTCCCGTGGATGTGATTTTTTTTTTTTTATTTTTTTTTTTTTTTTTAATCCCAAATAAATTTTCCTTTTCTTTTTTTTTTTTGGCTTTTTGCTTATTCGCCCTGTTCCCCCCCCCCCCCCCCTCTTCCCCCCCCCCCCTCTCTCTTCTTTGTTTTTTTTTTTTTTTTTTTTTTCGAGAACCCCTTTTCCTTTTTGGTTTTTCAAAGCTATGAAATTTTTTTGGCTGTAACTGGATGTTTTTTTTTTGGTCAAGAGGAATGAGTATGTATTTGGATTCTTCCTTTAAAACCCATAAGGTTAATTTTCGGAAAAAAGGACCCTAAATAAGCCATTTTCCCTAAGCGGAAGTTTTTTTTTTTTTTGAAAATCCCCCTATTTATTTCCATTAAAGCCAAGTTAGGGGTCCCCCCCCCCCCTTTCGATTTTTTGTTATTTTTTTGTCCTTTTAAGCGAGCGCCTTTTTGGGAAAAACCGTTTTTTTTTTTCAACCTGGCCCGCTTTATGTTTTCCCGATGAGACCCCCATTTTACTCCTCCCACTGTTTTGGGAAAAAAATCGAGGCCCCCCCCTACTTTTTTGAAAAATCTGTTGAAATTGTGGAAGTAAATCCATTATCTTTTCTTTTGGCAAAGTGTGTTTCTTTTAAACTCCCCAAGTTTTCCCCCCCCCCCCCCTTTACTGGAGTGTCCCAAACTGGGTGGCCCCCATTTTTTAATCCCAAGAAACGGACCCAATTGTTTTTCTTGGGTGAAATTCCATAAGCGTTAAAAAAAATTATTTTGGACTTTGCAGTGATTTTTTTATAAATTTTCATCAGATTTTTGTTCCCCCCTCCGGCCATTCCCTGTTCCCCCCCTAACCCCTTGGCAAAACCCCCTCAGGGAAAATAAAAAACTCGAAGTAAAAGGTAAATTCTGAAATTATGGCAGATAACCCAAATGCAAGTTCCCCTTTAGTATTTTAAAAATTAGATCTTAGACCCCCCCTACCAACTTCCCCATTGGGTCCCCCCCCCCCCCCCTCTTCGGGGAAAGGGGTTTGGGAATTTAAAGGGGTTGGATGGGGGCGAAAAATTACTATGGGAAAATTTTTTTTAACCCCCCCCCCCCCTTTTTTTTTGAAATACTAAGCCGATTAACAATTTTTTTTTTTTTTTTTTTTTTTTTTATTTTTTTCCCGTTTCTTTCATTTTTTTTTTCTTTTTTAAAAACTTTTATTAATTCCGCCCCGCGGCCCCCACAGTAATAAAACGTGGAAAGCCGCAATCCTGGGCTTTCCGAGCTTTCTAACAATTTTTGGGGATAGTGCGGCCCCTATATGGATCCCCCTTTCGGGGGGGGGGGGGGGGGGGGGGGGGGGGGGGGGGGGGTGTTGATGGATTTTTCTAAATTTTACAGCCAAAAGCCTTTTTTTCTGGCTTTGATTGTGACCCTTTTTTTTTTGGGAATGAAATTTGGGGGGGGGGGGGGGGGGGGGGGGGGGGGGGTGGGGGTGTTCTGGGCCAACCTTTCCCCCTTCCCATTAAGCCCAGTTTCCCATCCTTTTTGAAAATTGAAATTTTTTTTTCCCAAAACGAATCCCCCTGACGCCCACAGTAAGGGGTTTCTGCAAAATCAAGCTTGCATCAAACTTTTTTTCCAAGCCTTTTTTCCTCTATTTTTTTTTTTGCCCCGGGCGGCCAATCCGCTTTCTGTGGGGGGGCAATAATATTTTTTTCAGTAAAGCCCTTTTTGACAATTTGGGGGGGTTTTTTCCCTTTCCCCAAGTTTTTTTTTTGGGTGCAAGACCTGTTTCAGGTTTTCTCCCTTAATTTTTTTTTTTGTGAAGAAATTGATGCAGGAAGGCAGTCCCCTTTTGTTGTTAACACCCATCCTGAAATGTAGGGCCCGAAATTTAAAATTTTTTCATCCTTTCCTAAATTATTTTCCTTTCCCCTCCTACATGGACAATTGTTTTTTTTTTAGAAGGGGTTTTTTTTTTTTTTTTTTCTCGACAAAAATGGCTGTTCCCACCTTGCAAGCAAATAAAATAAATCCCTTTTTTCCCTGGAAAAAAATATGTGGACCAAGAATGCCCTAATAGGAAAAATTTTTTCCCCCATCCATCCCCTTTAGGGGGGGGGGGTTTTTTGAATGATCCTTCCCCTGTGTTAAACGGGGAAAGACACAAATTCAAATCTAAAATTTTTTTTTTTTTTTTTTTTCTTTTTTTTAGAAAAAATATTCCGGAATGAAAGGGGGTGGGGGGGGTTTTTTTTTTATGGTGTCCCAAGTCCCTCTTTAACCCGGTGAAAAATTGGCATTCCCTTGTTTTTTAGAAAAGTTCCCCCCGGAAATTTTTTTCCCTCCCGCGATCCCCCAAACACAATAACCCTAAGACGCCCTTTCCTTTTTTTTTTTTTTTTTATTTTTCCCCAATCTGGTAGCGTAAGGGACCCCCTTTTTTTTTTTTCCCCGTTTGGAAAGTCAATGTTTCTAGAATGCCAAAGGCCCCAATTAACCTGGTGAATTTTTTTTTTCTTTTTTTTTTCCATCTGTCTTTTGTTTTATTTTTTTTTGGCAAAGAGTTGGGGTAAAAAAGGCGCCTTCCTAAAGCCAACCCCGTGGAAAAGCATCCCTGTGGGGGTAAACAATAAAGTTTTTTTTTTTTTTTTTGTTTTTTTTTTTCCTTTTGTTGCCTGGATCAAAAATAGAAAACCTGTAGAAACTGGAAATCAGAAATGAATTAATTAATAATTGGCCTTTTCCAAATTTTTTTTTTTTTTTTGGAAGCTTTTCTTTCTTGTGGTGAATTGTTTCCCCCCCCCCATAAATGACAAAAAACTTTTTTTTTTTATTACCCTTTTTTTTTGTTTTTGCTTTTTAGCAAAGAGAAAATAACAAGAGGGGGAAGATAAAGTAAATAAGTGCCAAGGGCCCATAAATTTAAAAAAAAGGGAAACAAAACTTTTTTGCTAGAATAAAATTAGCCCAATGGGCCCCTAGTAAAAATTTGCCTTTTTCAGTTTCCCCTCCTTTTTAATTTGGTTTTTTTTGGAACTTTTAAAATTGTTTTTTTTCCCTATGGCCCCCGCACAATTCCTTGGGTCCCACATCAAGGAAAATGGGAAATTTTCCCTTTTTTTTCATTCTATTTTTATTGTGGCCTAAAAATTTTAATGGGGACGTTCCTTTGCGAAGAACCAAATAACAATTTTTTTCCACTTTTTTGGAATTGTAGTGTCAAAATACCCGGGAGTCCCCCCCTCCCCCCCCCCCCCTTGGAAGGTCTTTTATCTAACAAAACTTCCCTTGGTGGAGTCCCCCCCCCCTCCTCCTTCAATGCCTCAGATTTTTTTTTTTTTTGTGTTTTGTTTTCCCCAAATACCCAAAAATAAATCATCCCATTAATTGAAAACAAACCCTGTTCCCCTGGGGGGTGGTCTGGGTTTTTTTTAAAATATTGTGGAAGACATTCCTTTATTTCTCTGAAAAATTGCCCCTCCGGGGGGAAAGCAGAAATTGAAAAATTCCCCAGGAAAAGGCAATCCTTTTTGGAATCTAAAAAAATCCCCTAAAACCACCTTTGTGGGGGAAAGTGGAAAAATGAAATGTGGGTTTTTTTTAGATATTTCAAAATGATTTTTTTCTTTTGGTTGCCAATGGGAAGTTGTTTGCCAAAATTTCCTGAATTGTAGCAAAAAATCAAAAAGTTTTTTTTTTTTTTTTTTTTTTTTTTTTTTTTTTTGATAATAAACCACCCCCTTTTGGGGGGCAAAACCAAGTTTTTTAGAAAAGATTTTTCAAAAGTATACCCTGGAAAAGGTTTTTTTTTTTAGGAAAGTGGATGTTAAAGCCCGGTCCCCCCAAAACGTCCCTGAACCCATTTTTTTTTTTGTTTTAAAGCCTCACCTTTTAAATTTTCCCCAACCCCGCAAAAATCCCCCTGAACTGTAGCCCCCATGCCAAACTTTTTTTTTTAGGCCACGAATTTCACCTACGGGAGAACCACCAACTTTTTTGAAGTTCAAAAAAAAAAACGGTTTTTTTTTTTTTCATGTTAAAACTTTGGAACAAATGACTTTCCTTTTTGTTTTTCCCTTTAACCATTTTCCTCCTTCAATTTCAGGCTGTGTGTCCTTTGTCAGTTTTTTTTCTTCCCCCAAAGAAGGAAATTGGTACACGTCCCCCCCCTAACGGGAAGTTTTAGTAAGTTTTGGGCTTTAGAGGGGGTTTGATAACCTTGGCTTTTCAAGGCCTTGGAATAAACCATGGAACATTTCCCCTTTTTCAATTTAACCCCAAAAAAGAACCCCCCCTTTCAAAAGTTTTTTTTTTTTTTTTTTTTTTTTTTTGCTTGGAAACGGCAAATCTTTTTTGATGTCATAGCAGAAAATTTCTGGGGGAAAAAATTTTATTTTGTGATTTTTTTTTTTTTTTTTTTTTTTTTTTTAAAAATTTTCGCGGGCCCACCCCTATGGGCCATGGAAGCCAACCAATGTGCGGGGGTTTTTTTCCCTGGCGGGGGGGGGGGGGGGGAGGGGGGGGGGGGGGGGGGGGGGGGGGGGGGGGGGGGGGGGGGGGGGGGGGGGGGGGGGGGGGGGGGGGGGTCAGACAAAGTTTTTTGAAAAGATTATTATCTTTAAAATCTACAATAAGGATTTTTTTTTTTTTATTCTTCCAATATGAACAGTAAAAAATTTTTTTTGTTTTTTGAAATTTTTAATAAAAAAAAATACCTTTTGGCCAAAGAAATTTTTTTTCCTATTTTGTTTTTTTTTTTTTTTTTTTTTTTTTCCCAGTTGCTTCTTTTTTTTTTTTGTCCCCTGGACCCATAATTTATTTTTTAAAAACCCCTGGGGGTTGGGCTCAATTTTTTTTTTTGGAGGTGGGGTATTTTTTCTTTTTTTGGAAAAAGCAATACCCTTTGAAATACCGTTTTCGGTCGGCTAAAAAAAACGGTAAATGGTCCCCCCCGGTCTGTTTTTTTCCGCTTTATCGATTTTTTTTTTTAAACCGGGTTATTGTGGGGGTGGCCCACCCCCCCCTTTGGGGTTTGTTTTTTTTTTTTTTTTCACTATTGAAAATGAAATGAACAAAGTCCCAGTCAAAATAGAGGGAAAAAAATTTTCAATTTTTTTTCCCCTCAATTTTTTTTCCCCCAGGTTTGGACTAACCCAACCTAAAGAAAACCCGACTTTCCTTGAAAAAACAAACAATTTTTTTTTTTCTTTGGGTTTTTTTTGTTGAAGACATAAAAACAAAATTGGGCATAATATGGGGTTTTTTTTCCCCAGCCTAAAATTTTTTTTTCACATTTTTTTTTTTTTTTTTTTTTCCCTTGGCCAACAATTTTGGGCATTTCCTTAGCCAGGGCCAGCGTTGTTTTTTTTGGGGGGCGCCGGGCCATGACATATTTTGGCTCCTAACCTGGGTTCCCCCCAATGGGAACCCATTAACGAAAAAAAAAGTGAGTTTCCCCATACATGGGTCGGGGGGGTGGGGGTCGGGGGGGGGGGCAGAGGGGGCAACAAAAACACGAAGGAAGGGGGAAAGGAAATGAAGGTAGAAGGATTTGGGACCCCCTTTCACTTTTTTTTTTTTTTTTTTTTTTTTTTTTTTTCCGTTTTTTAATGGGTCCAATGGGAAACACCCAGGGGTAGGCCCAAAAATTAATGGTCAAGGCGGCCGAAAACCCACCTGGGCCCTTTGCTTAAGGGTGGAAATGCGTGCCGCCCCCCAAAAATGCAGAAAAATGTGGGAAAAAAAAAAATTTAAGGACATTTTATTGTCCGAATGTTGTTTTTTGTCCCCCTCCACAAAAAACCTCGGCAAGAAATTGTTTGTTCAGAAAGTCCCGCGGTTTTTATTTTTTTTTTTTTTTTTAGGAAGTTTATACCCCCAAACCTGGGAGAAAATGGAAAAGGAATGAAATCCTCGGGGGGGGGGGGGGGGGGGGTAATTTTTTGGAAAAACCTGGGGACCCCCCTGTCCCCCCCCCATCATTCCAAGTGAAGCAAACAAGGGAGTACATTCCAAAGTTATTTTTTTTTTTTGAAAATTCGATAGGAGGAGGGCCCCCGACCCCCCCCATACCGAGTTTTTGTTTTTTTGCCGCCTCCGTTCCCCCCGAAAGGTATTCAAAAGGTATGTTTTTTTTTTTTTTTTTTTTGCGGGGGGGGGGGGGGGGGGGGGGGGGGGGGGGGGGGGGGGGGGGGGGGGGGGGGGGGGGTACTCAAAAATTATCAAATTTGGAGCCCACAGTTTAAAATTTATGTTGGGGGTTCACAGAACAAAAAGAGCCCACTGGAAAAAAAACCAATTTAGGAAAATTCTTTTTGGGGGCAAAGTAAATATTTTTTAAAAATTCAAAACAAAAATAAATGTCCTGTTTTTTTCAGAAAGAAAAATCCCTTATGGGTTTGGAATTAGATTAACAGTCTTTCCCAAAACCTTGTTTCTGGCCCCTGAAAAAAACGCCGCATTGTTTTTTTAGCCGCTTTTCTTGGCCTAGGGCCGGAAAGAAAAATTTTTTTTTTTTTTAAAACTCAAATTTTTTTTTGCCCGGCCCAGATTTTTTTTTTCCCCCGTGTGTGTGCCTAATGAATCCAAAAAGATGGGGGCGTTTTTTATTCCCAGAAAAACTTTTTTTTTTTGAAGTCCCTTTTTGGGTAAATGAAAGAATGGTTTCATGGGGGGGTTTTTTTTTTTTTATCAAAGCTGAAAAAAGCGCCGAGGTTTTCAACCCCCCTCCCTTTTAGGCGCAAAAAAATTTTTTTTACTTAAAATTCCCTAGACCGTGGGGTTAAACGCAAATTTTCCTTCCTTTTTTTTTTTGAAGATAAACCTGAAGCCCCTGAAAATTGAAAAAAGGAGATGGGTTAAGGAACCCCGCAAGAAAAGTCCCCCATTTTTATTTTCCCAGTGTTTTTTTTAAGCAGAAAGCGCGAACTTAAAAGGTGGGGTTTGTTTCTCCAGTTTAGTTTTGAATTCCGTGCCCCTAAAAAAAGTTGGATGGCCCTTAATGTTCAAAGCAAATTTTTTATTTGCCCGTGGAATTTTTTAAGTGGAGCTTTTTAAGCAAAAATTGTCAGACGTGGAAAGCTACAAATCCACTTCCCTTAAAAAAACCGAAGTTATACCTTTTTTTTTGAAAAATTTCTTTTTTTTTTTCCCTAAACTGGGTGCCAAGGTTGTTTTTTTTTTTTTTTTTTCAAAAACTTTGGTGAATTGTCTAATTTTTCAAGGAAATTTTTTTTGGCAATTCCCATTTTGGAAAAACAAGAAAATCATCAATAAATTCCCCCTAACCACATTTCCCAAAATCCACTCCATTTTTGGTAAGAATTTTTGAGATTTTTTTCCCCCGCAAAGATTATTTGCCCTTTTTTTGGAAAATTTATTTTCCCAATCTGGCCCTTGTCCCTAGCAGATTTTTTTTCCAAAGAGAAGAAAAATGTTCCTCAAATTTTTTTTTTAAAACAACCACACCCCAGGAAGCAAGTTTTTTGTTCCCCAAATATGGGAATTGAAATTATTTTTTTGGTTAATGGGTGAAAAACAACAAACAAAACCCTGGGGAGCATGGAAGAGGAGACCTCGCCCCCCCACAATAAGTTTTTTTTTTTTGTAAGAGAGACTTCAGACCTTCCCCGCGGGGGGGGGGGGGAGGGGGGGGGGGGGGGGGTGGGGGGGGGGGGGGGGGGTTTGAATGGACACTTTCCAATCCCCAGAAGATAATTTGGTATGGTTTTTTTGTTTTTTTTTCTCCCAGGCAGACGTCCCCCCCATTGTAAAAAATTTTTTTTTTTTTTTAGGGCCACCATAATAGAATTTGAAAAAGGGAATCACCCATCCTAGGATTGTGGAAACGAAGATTTGTGGGCCAATTAAGGAACAAAATTTTTTTTTTTTTTTTTAAAAGTTTTTTTTTTTCCAACCAAAATAAAAGAGAACTGAAAAGCAAATTTACTAAGGGCAATGGCTTAAATTTATCCCATAGGCCCCCCAAAAATTTTTTTTTTTTTTTTTTTGGTTTTTTTTTTTTCCTAATTTTTTATGCTGGATATACCTTTTTTTTCCCCTCCCCCTCCCTGTAAAATTCTCCCCTCGTGGCCTTATGCAACAAAGTTAAAGTTTTTTTTTTTTTTTTTGTTTAAAAATGGAAACCATTCAACGCATATCTCTATATACGAAGAAAGCAGCACCTTTTTCCCCCAAAAATTGGAAGCAAATAATATTATCAAATCTGATCCGCCCAGTTTTTTTTTCCTTTTAGCAAGGTTTTTTTTTTTTTTTTTTTTTTGATCCAGCAAAAGAAACCTTATTTTGGGATTTTTTACCACAGAATTTGCTTTTCGCCCCTCAGTTTTTTTTTTTGGCCTTAGGAAAGTGCTACACTTTTTTTTTTGCACCGAAAAAAACAAGCTAAAGATTGGGAAAGAAAATCACAAGTAAATTTTTTTTTGGCCCTATTGCAAATTCTAGGAACGCATTGGACTTCACCCAACGGAAAAAGTCCGCCCCCTTACGCTCCAGATTTTGAAAACAAGAAAGCGTTTTTAGGTAAAAATTTTATTGGGGTTGGGGGGAAATGGCCGCGAGAGAAAATTTTCCCCCCCGGGACCTAAATTCTAACAGGGAAATGGCCAATTTTTCACCCCCCCCAAACGGTAGAAGAACGCTGACGCCAAAATAAAAACCCCAACGTCCATTTTTCCCCCAGATTAATTTTTTTTTTTTGTTTTGTTTTTCTAAAGAAAAAAATTTTTTAGAATTGAATTTTTTTGGTTTCCCCCCCCCCCCCCCCCTCCCCGTTTTTACAGAAGAATCCAAAAATAAGGAAATGATGAACAATTTTTTTTCCCTAATTAGCAATTTGTTTTTAAAGCAATTATTTTTTCCCAGGAAAGGAATTATATGGCTGGCAAAGACGCGCAATTTTTGTTCCCCCCCCCCCCCCTCCGAGAAAACACCCTCCCTAACATGGTTCCCCCCCCCCCCCCAAAATGGTAGAAAGAGAAAAAGAAATTGTTTTTAGAAAGATGGAAAATTTTTATAAATTTGCGGCCGCCTACATTCCCCAGATTTGGTTTTGTGTTTCAGAAACCCCCCCTGCACCTTTCCTGCCGCATTCCCAATCTCACAAAATTAAGAGAAAAACTGAAAAAACGGTCTGCAAACACTAACTTTTTGAAGAACCCCAACCCCTTTTTTGTTTCCAAAAAAGCTTTTTTTAAACTGGAATATGCCAACTGGAAAGGGGGATGGGGCCCCCCCCCGAAAAAGAAAGAAGGTTTGTGGGATGGCAAGCTAGGTTGCCACGGCTTTAAAAACCTGGACAGAATTCCGGTTTAATGAAAATTTTTTTTTTTTTTCCGAAATTCAAGAAAAAAATGGAAACACTGGCCTTTTTTTTTTTATGAAGAGGGGTTTTTGCAGGAAATCCAATCATTTTTTCCAAAAGTCACAATTCAAGCAGAAAAGTGCCTGAAATGTATGAAAATCCATGAAGGGTCATTTTTTTTTAGGCCATATCGCAAAATTTGGTTAGATGCTTTTCGGAAGGCCCAGAAAATTGCCTGCTTTAGGGGGTTATTAAACCTGGGCCTGGGGAATAAGTTTAAAAGGAAATTTGAAGAGAAAAAAATTTTAAAAAAAAATTTTGTTTAATGCGCGCCCTTTTTTGGGTTTTTTTAAAAATTTGTTTCCAAGAAATCAAAGGTAAAATCGCCCCCCCCATCGGGGGGGGGGGGGGGGGGGGGGGGGGGGGGGGGGGGGGGGGGGGGGGGGGGGGGGGGGGGCCCAACCCTTTTAATTTTCCCAACCCCATTTTTTTTTTCCCCCCGCAGAAGAGAACCAAATGGGGAAAAAAGTTGTTTTTTGTAAGGGTCCCCCTAGTGATCTTATTGTTTTTTAAATTAACATGGATTGGGGGGCCCATGGGGGTTTAAAAATCCCTGGCCCCCTAATTTTTTTCAGATTTAACTTTACTCGAGGGTAATCCTGAGGGTTTTTTGCGCCAGTTTTTTTTAAAGGACAGAATTTGACCCATTCCCTGAAAATGAAAAAAATTTAAAATAAATTGCACTTTTGGCAAGTCCCCAATTATTTTTTTCACTGGGCTAATTGGTAAATAATTCCCCGCCCAGACAAATTTTGTTCCCACCCAGTTTCCCCCCCTGATTTTTTTAATGGCCCCCCACAGTTTTTTTTTTTTTTTTTTTTTTTTTTTGATTTCACCAGTAAAAAAAGAACCTTTTGGGAAGGTTTTTTTTTTTTAAGAAAACTTTTATTGGTTGGCCCAGAAAGATTATGGGAAAAAATTTTTACTCACAATTTTTTTTTTCATATAAAAAATTTTCCAGATAAAGCCCCCCCTTCGATTTTTTCCCCAAAGCAGAGGTTAATGGGGGTTCCCCTCCCATCCGAAAGCGGTCAGTTTGGAAAAAAAACGGGAGTCAAAAGCTTCGCTAAAGAAAAATCGAAGGGAACCTCGCCCCTAACCTTTTTTGGGGCTTTAATGGGAAAAAATTTATAAGAAAATCAACCCCCCTGTGTCCCCCCGCCCTAGGAAAATAATGGTTTTTTTTATTTTTTTTTTTTTTTATAGTCCCCCCCCCCCCCCCCAACCCCCTTCCGAATTTACTTTTTTTTTTATGGGTAAGAAGAAAAAATCAAATACTTAGCTTCCTTTCCCCCTCTTTGCCAAAAAAATTTTCCAGTTTTTTTTTTTTTTTTAAATTTAAAAGGCATAACAAACTATAAAAAAATTCAGGTGGAAACCAAGGAAAGTTTCAATCGAAACGCAAAAGAGGAGAGAAAACAGATAAAAAGCCAAAAGAAGAAAAATATATGAAATTAAACATTCCACCGAGTTTTTCGAGATTCCCTAAGAAGAATGAAATTTTGGCCTCGGCAAAGGGTTCCAAAAGTGGTGGATTTCCTTGGAATTTAGAGAGAGTAAAAAGCAGGGAAAGGTTTGTTTTGTTTTTTTTTTTACAGAAAAACACACACACAAAGAATTACCCCCAATAACCTCCCCCATATCAGTCTGGTGGGAAAAACCTACCGAAGGAAAACAGAAAAGTCCACTTTGATTCCTGCAAGCCAGAATTTTTTTCCAACAGCCTGGATAAAAACCCTCTGGGAACACCCCGAGGGGAAAAGTGACTTTTTGTTTTTTTTTTTTTTGATGGTTAAGCAAGAAAAGAACGCAACAACCCCCGCCTCAGACCTGGGATGTTTGAAAATACAGGGAATTTGTGCTAACCCCTGCAATTGACAGGGCCCAATTCACACCAGTCCCCCCCCTTCCAGGAATTCGTAACACCCCCTCCCTGGCGGACCTGTATCCCCCCCCCTCTACAATTGTGGGCTAAAATATCCCCCGAAGATGCTTTATGTTTCCACTTAAAGGAAAGAGGTTAAGGACACCAATTTTTTCCCCCGGAACTCCCGCCTTGAAAAAAACTTGGAAAATTTTCCTTTTTTTTTAATGTTTAAGAAGGGAATAAGATTGGTTGCTAAATAAAGCAAAGGCCCTTGTTTGGGTGGACTTGGTGAAGGCCAAAACAACAGGAAAAAAAATAACGCTAAACTGGTTAATACTTGTAAGGAGAGTTTGCCCTTTTTTTCTTTTCTAGATGTTTTTTTTTATGTTTTTTTGTGAATTCCGGTAAAAAAAATTGTTTTTTGGTGAATTTTTGTCCCCCCCCCCCCGTTGGGTTAATAAATATTGTTTTTTAGAACGCCCACATGTTTAATTTGTTTAAATACTTTCCTTCGCCTCCTGGGAAACAACACACGATTTTAAATTAACAACTATGTTGGGTTTAAATGTGTAAAATTGTAAAATGCCTTTTTCCAAGAAGAATATTGAAAAAGGAAACCAAACTTGGGGTATTCTTTATATTTTTTTTTTTTTTTTTTCCACTTCAGGGGGGGGGGGGGGGGGGGGGTTGAAATGAACTTTTTCCAGCTGAAAAGTTTTGGACTAACATTTTTTTAAGTAGAGCTTTGGGGAAAATTTTTCCCTTGCTAAAGAGGGTTTTTTTTCAATCCCAGAAAGAATATTTTTTTATTTTTTTTTCCCATAAAGTTTTTTTTTTTTAAAAAAGAAAAAAGACAGGAGAAAAAGTTTTTTTTTTTGTGTAAAACAGATTTTTTTTGTTTTTTTTGGGCCAAATTTAAAAAGGAATTAGAAATTGGAATTTTTCCCATTAAGGTTTTTTAATCCCCCCTTTTTTCATGGGCAGAGGCGGAAACCTGGGGCCCCCCGTAGAAAAGGCCCAACCCCTGGCCCCCGCGGGCCAATGTTGCGCACCCCCATCCCCCCGGGTCCCACCTGGTTAAACGGCCCCTTTTGCGCCCCCCCCGCCCCTTAAACCCGTGTTTTTTGGTCGCCTTTCCCGTTTTTTTTTTTTTTTTTTTTTTTTTTTTTTTTTTTTTTTTTTTTTTTTTTTATTTTTTTTTTTTTTTAATTTTTTTTTTAAACGTTTTGAAAGCCCAACCCCTAAACAGTTTTTGGAAGGCAGTAAACCTCCCTCCCCCCCCCTCTATCATCTATCCCTTTCCCCCGCCCCCCACCCTCCCCCCACACACACCTGGTCCCCCCCCCCAAGTGGCCGCCTTCCCCCAACCCTTTAAAGTAAATTTTTAAACTTAAATTTTTTTTTTTTATTTTTTTTGTTTTTTTTTTTTTTTTTTAAACTTTTTTTTTAACCCGTGTTTTTTGGGTACACGTTAAAAAAGGTAAATCAAATTAAGGCCCCCCGTTTATCCAAGAATTCGGTTTTCCCCTTTTTAATTTGTAAGGGCCCCCCTCCAGAAGTTGAAATAGGGGTCCCTTTTTTTTAAGGGGGAAAGAATTCCATCATCCCCCAAAAATTTAGCGCTGCCTCCCGGTTCTGTGGCCGTTCCCCCCCTTTGTTTGGCCTGTTTGGGGGAAACAAAAAAGCCCCCCCCCCTTTTTTTTTTTTTTTTTTTTTTTTTTTTTTTTTAAAAATCTTTTTTACGTTCAAAGGGCATGGGGAAAAGCCGCTGCAATCCTTATAAAAGATTTGAAGAAAAATGGGTTTTTTTTTTTTTTTTTTTATGCTCCCAATAAATTGGTTAAAAAATCCTGTTTTTTTATAAAATTAACCTTTAATTTTTTTTTAATTGCAAAAAATCACAAAACCGTTGAAATTAGGTTTTTGTCCCCCCCCGGAAAGGGGGGGAATTCCTTTTTTGCGCCCCAAAAAAAAAAAAAATTACAAAAGCACGCTTCCCCCCAGGGTTTTTTTTGTTACGGCCCTTTGGGCCCCGGCCCTGCCGATAGCGCTGGTGCCCGCCTTCGTTTTTTTTTTTGTTTTTTTTTTTTTTTTTTTTCCACCTTTAAAAAAACTTTTTTTTCCGTAGGGGTATTGAAAAACCAAGGCCAGTCCGCAGGTTTTTTCCGGAAGGGGGGGGGGGGGGTCCCCCCCCCTTTAATTCCCCCCTAAAGTGGAAGCCCGCGCGGGTCCCCCCCTTTCCGGCCCCTATGTTTATAATCCATTTGTGCACCCCCCTCCGAATCTAAAGTTGACTTTGAGAAATGCCCCTCCCCCCCCCACCACAATTCTTTTTTTTTTTTAGATTTTCGTTAGGCGAAAAAATGAAAACCAGGTCTATAAAAAAGGTTTTTTTTTTGGGCTGCAAAGAAAGAAAAATAAATGAATTATTAAATAAATGTGCCTTTAAATGTAAATTTTTTTCAACTTTTTTTAAATTCATTTTGCCACGCCCCCCCACCCCCAACCCCGCGCCCCCAGAGGTGATGGGTTAGTCCCCCCCCCCCCCCCCCCCCCCTGGGGAAGGAGGACCGTTTTTTTAACAAATAAAAAAAAAAAAAAAAAAATCTTTTTTCCCTCCGGGGCCTAATATGGCGTTTTTTTTTTTTTTTTTTTTTTGTTTTGCCACCTTCCGAACCCGCGGGTTGGGCTCCCCCTTCGGTGGTTTTTTTTCCTTTTTTTTTTTTTAAATCTTTTAATTTTTTTTTGTTTACTGGAAAGGGCCGCTGGAAAAAGGTTTAAACTTTAAAAATAAAAAGTTTTTTTTCATGTACAAGGGTTTTTAAATGAAATGAGCCCCACTCCCCGTTAAAAAATTAAAATAAACTTTTTTGAAAATTCATAGCACCTCCAAAAGGGAATTATTGTAAGCAAATGGGAAGGGTATGGGGTTCCCTTAAGACCCAAAGTGAGGCTTTTTCCCACCCCCCCCTTTTAATTTTATTTGAGGGGGGCGTTTTTTTTCCCTCTCTCTTTTTTTGTGGTGTGTGGGGGTTGGGTTGGGTGTCGAAAAGTTCAAAAGGTTTGGGTTCCCAAATCTACCCCTATAAAATTGAATGTTTTTTTTTACGAATTTCCCCATGGTGTGGTTGTTTTTTTAGGTTTTGGTTAGACGGAATTGCAGTTTGTCCCCCCAAAAAGAAATTTTTCCTTTTTTCAGACAGGTAAAAAATTTTTTTGTTTTTTTTTATGAATTGTTTTCAGAAGCTGCGCCAAAATGAAGGTTTAAAGCGCACACAATTTAAATTTGCCATTTGGCCCAACTGAAAACGCGCGCGTATACTTAACCGACCAAAAAAATGTTTTTAGTTTTTTTTTTTTTTTTTTTTTTGTTTGCCCTAAAAAAATAAAAATTTTTAAATAAATTGATTTTTTAAACTTTGAAATATTTGTGTTGGGTTTAGTTTTTGATTGACCTGGCTCCCCCCTTCCCCTATTTTTTTTTTTTCCATGAAAAGGCATTTTATAATAGTTAAAGGCCCGCGCGAGAGACTCGCGAGCGCGAGCAGGGATCATTCAAAAACAGGCAAGTAAGTTTTAAAAGTAAAAACACAGGCGGAAAAATAATAACCCAGGGGGGTTACCGCTGAAAAGCCCTAATATATAATTAATTAACGCAACACACAAAATTTTATTTTTTTTTTTTTTTTTTTTTTTTTTTTTTGTTTTTCGGCACAACTTTTTTTTTTTTTGCGAAGGTAAAAAAAACCAATTAAAAATTTGAAAAATAAAAATTTTTTTTTTTATTTTTCGTTGGTAATTTTTTTAAAGCCACAACCAAGCGCCCTTATAATTTATGTTTAAAACCATTTAGTTTTGCAGATGAAGGCTTCGGGGGTGTTTTTATGAAGCCCATTTTTTTGTTTTTTTTTTTAAATTTTTTGTGAAATAAAATAGTTTTTTTAAAAAATTGGGTTTTAAAATTTTTTTTTTTTTTAATTTTTTGTTATGCTTAAATATGACGTGTTTTCCCATGGTGTGTGGCAAAATTAATAAACCGAAATCCCTTTTATTATTTGTTTCCTTATCACAAGATCGTTTTTTAACACCGCATAAAAAAGGAAGGGGGGCCCTTCCGCCCAAATTTGTTTAAAAATAAAATTTTAAAAATTTTTTTTTTTTTTTTTTTTTTTTTTTTTTTCCAAAACTTTCCCGAAAAATTCAAAACATTGACCTTTTTAAAATCCCTTTGAAACACCATAATTGGAGACAAGTTTATTTGGAAAGTATTTATTAAAAATGGTTTTTTTTTTTTTTTGGGGAGAGTTTTTAACGCTTCAATAACAGTTTAAGGGTTCAGAATGTATTTCCTCCCCTTTAAAAATTTTTTTTGTTTGGGTTTTTTTAAGAAAACAGAATGCAAAGAATTTTTTTTTTAAAAGCGTTTTTGAAACCAGAAAATCAAAAAAATTTAAGTAATTGCCCCCTAAACTGTTTTTTTTTTTTGGTTATTCTCCTTCTCAGAACAAACAAACAACGGAAGAGGGGGAGGAGAGAAAAGGGTGGTGGGGGGTTTAACAAAGAAAAGATAAAGAGATAGCCAAAAGCATAAAGGGCCGCAAAATTTTAATCTTTATTTTTTTTTTTTTTTTGTTTGAATTTCTGTTCCTCAAAAACGGCTTTTTTTTTAAAAAAAAAATTTCCTTTTTTTGAATTTTTTCCTGTAAATTTCCCTTTAAGACAAATTTTAAAAGAATCTTTGACCCTAACCCTGTTTTTTTTTTTTTATGAGTTTTAAAAACTCGCATATATATATTTTTCCCCCAAACCATTTTTACTAATACTTTTTTTTTTTTTTTTCCAAAAACTGTTTGTTCCCCCCCCCTCTCAATTTAGGTCCAGAATAAGTCCCCCCCCCCCCCCCCATGGGTGGGAAATTTTCCGGGAAGTTTTTTTTTTTTTTGAAAAAAAAAAAAAAAAAATAATTTTTTTTTTTCATAATTTTTTTGGTCCCGCCGAGCCCCTCCTTTTATTGGGGTGTTTAAAATACCGATCTTTTGTTTTAGAAAAAAAACAAAATAAAAAAAGAAATCGTTTTTATAATTGGCACAAAAAACCATGGAATAAAGCACGTTAATATAGATAAATAAAAATACAAATTTAAATTTTTTTTTTTTTTAAACTTATTTTTTATTTCAACAAAATTAAATGTGGCTTGCAAATAAACAGAAGGCGCCCCTTTTTTCCCATCCTGCAAAACTAAATTGGTTTTTACCCATAATTAGCTGTTTTTTTGTTGGGCCTTTAAAAAATACAAGAACTTTTTTGTTTGTTTGTTCCCAATTTATACAATTTGCGTTTTTTTTTTTTTAACCCCTTTCGAAAAAGTTTGTGCGAAAAAAAATAAAAATATGGGTGTTGCGATAATTTTAATAAGGTCCCCTTTTCAAGAAGCCGGTTTTAAAAGGGTAAAAATTTTTTTATCCCGCGGTGGGGTTTTTTTTTTTTTTTTTTTACCCTGTTTTTTTTTTTTAACTTTTTTTACCTGCCTGGTTTTTTTTTTTGAAATTGATTTGCCTGCTTTTACTATTAAAAAAAATTGGCTCCATAGAAAAAAAATTAGGAAGGAGGGCCCCAGTTCAAAATTGTCCAACCTAGAAAGCACCAATTTTATTTCATGTAAAAAAATCATTAATTTTAATTTTTTTTTAATTTTTTTAGCAAAACTTAAACATTTATTTTTTGTCCGGGTAAGTAAAAAATATAAAAAAAATAGAAACGCGTTTTTTTTTTTTTTTCCAGATGGCCAATGGCCAAATTTTTAATTGCGCGCGCTGTTACTTCATGGCAGCCTTTTTGTCCCTGAAGCATCATAAAAAAATAGCCCTGTTCCCCTTAAGAAATTTCCCCTTTTTTTTTGAAACAAACTGAATTTCCCCTTCCTAACCAACAACATCGCAACACAGAATTTCCCGTAACATTCAAAAATTAAGGTAAAAGATTTTTTGACATAACCCTTTTGAAACGTCCCGACACACAAAACAAACCAACAAAAAAGAAGAGAGGGAAAAAAACGCAACAGAGTAAAAAAATTAAGAAAGCCCCCCTCACTTTTTTGGGGGTTCCCCCCCTAAGAACGCAATATACTCAAAAATTTTCTTAGCATATTCCCCTTTTTTTTTTTTGAGGAAAGTGCTAATGTGCTATTATGAATTCAAAGTTTTTATATTTTTACGGCCTATTCATTTATAAACCATGTATACTGAAAAACTCCCTTGTTATTTAACTGGAACCACACTGATGATGAGCTAACTGCTCGTGGTCCCACCACCCAGCCGCTTTTCTCAGTATAAAAATTAAAATAAATATGAAAATCAAAGAAAACAACGCAGAAGGGGAGGGCAAAATAAGCTACAAAAGGGTGTGACTTTTCCGAAGGTTGGGGGGGCCAAAAAAACGCAAAAATAGCCCCCCCCCTCGAGGAAGATGTTTTTTTTTTTTGTTTTTTTTTTTTTTCTTTTTTTTTTTTTTTTTTTTTTTTTTTTTTTGTTTTTTTAAAGGGTTCCCCCCCCCTCCTTCCCCCCCCAGATCTACCCAATCCCATCTAGGGGGGGCGGCCTACCCTCGCGTGGGGCGGGGGGCAGGCTGAGGCAAATTTCGGGTTGGGTCGGCAAATGGCAATGAATGGCAATGAGGCAAAGTTGGGGAAATATTAAAGGTGTTTATAGCACAATTTATTAAATTATTTATCCTTCCTGCTGCAAAAAGGCCAACACTTTTTTTTCTTTTTAGAGGGACTAAGAACACTATCTCCTAGTTCGTTCGAAAATTAAACCCATGTCCGCTAGGGCGGAAGATTCGAAAGACTTGGTGAGGGGGGAGAGCGGGGGCCCCAATCCACGTCAACTAGATTTCGAGGGTGCAAAATGATACACTAGGCCGCGGTAGCGAGGAGCGCGCCTACTCATCTACTTAAGGGAAAAATTAAAGATAAAAGAGACCCCACCCCCCCCCCCCCCCCTCCCCCTCCGACCTTGGGAAAACTGCCGTGGTTTTTTTCCCAATTACCCCCCCTAAAACCCAGAAAGGTAAAGGTGTGGAAAAGAAAAAACGGTAAAGGGGCACAGCAGGCGGCACAGCGTATCTCGAGGGGCTGCAAGGGAGCGTAGCAACCCCCCTGGGAAGGCCGCTGTTTAAAAAAAAAAATGTATTTTTTTTTTTTTTTTTTTTTTTTGTGTGGGGCAAAGAATTTCCCCGTCCCCCCTTTTTTTCCCCCGACCAACCCCTTAAATTCCACGTTTTTGTTTTGGTGAATTTGCCGCAAATAAAAAATAAAAGGTTTTTTTTAATTAATAACAAGGGTAACCAATTTTATTGGGGAGCAATTACCCATTTTTTTTTCCTTTCCCAAATCCCCCCCCTTTTTAAATAGATTTTGGCTTTTTTTCCCCGGGCCCTGGGGCTTTGTTTTTAACGTAAAGATTGTGTTTAAAAAAAAAAAAAAAGAGTGGGGAGGCCCCCTTTTTTTGTTCATTTTTTTCAGCACGCAAGGCACGCACAGACCGGCACTACGACCCGGAGGAGGGAGGGCTAGCTAATGCTAATTTTGGATGAGATCCCCCTTAAAGACCACCTATCACTTCTGGGGTACAATAAGAACCGAATTCTGATAACGCTTATTGATTACTTTTTATATGTTCCAAACGGGTAAAAAGTAAAAAATAAGTAATTTACTAAAGTTGAAGGCGCACTGGCAGTGTGTGTGGGGGGAGGGGGGGGAGTACTGCTCAAACTGTTAGGGGTTGCTTTCAAACCTTTAAAATTAAAAAAAAAAAAAAAAACGAAGGCGCACACGTTTTGAGGGCGCAAGGGCGTACAGACCGGAGGGCGCACCTGCCCGCGGGCAGGTGGCCTCTACGGCCAGTCCGCCTCTGATTACACAGGATCTTGCAAGGGCAAGGCCAGACCCAGATAATACAGACGAACAGACGAATGCCGTTCGCAGAGAACTTTTGAAGTTTGCAGACAATTTTGGCATTTTAAAACAATTTTCTGTAATATCTGTTGTTGTTTTTTTGGCGAAAGACAAATGTTGGTCACCAATTTTTAGGAGCTCCTAATTAATAATACTGAAAAAGAATAAATATACAACAGTTTAGAGAACAAACATACTGTTTGCAAAGTGTTCCTGTACTAGTATATAATTTTAGTTTTACTGTTGACAGTGACATAAGATTTGGGAGAAGTGCAGCAGTCTTTTGCAGGAAATTTTAAAGAAATAATTTGAGTTCACAGACAGTTTTAAGTTTTATCTGAGTCTGGGTAAGGCATACTATCTCCACTGTATAGTTCACTAACACTATAGTGATTACATTATAACACATGACATGAACACAATGTTCAAATTTATTGCTGTAGTTATAAATCAACAAATGAGTGCAAAAACAAATTGTGGTGGCTATACAAGTACAGGCATGGTGGCAATCCATATCCATATAAATTTAACAGAATATATGTCTGTGTGTGTTCCTTATACAAATCCAGTTTACGACGGATCTCAACCAAATTTGGCAAGGATATACATGACCACCTGGGAAGGGTTCGTAGGGGGGTTTTCGAACGTCAAAAACTACCGATATGCTCGAATTTCAATTTTAGGACTCAAAAATGGCTCTTTCTACCCGAAATAATTATCAGACCTTCTCTATTTTGGTTTCATTGGAAAGATCGGGAAAAATACATCTAAGGGGGATTTCCTTTCTACGGTTTTGAAAAATTGATATCTTTAAACAGAAAAAAGATACAGGCGAATCCAGTTTAAATTGGATTTTTAAAGTCATCTGCACAATCTTGAAAGAAATGAGTTAGTGTGAAAGAAATTATCGATAAGAAAAGGGTGTTGCCCTTTTTTTCTTGAGTATGAACAAATAAGATTCTTTCTTTTCCTTTTAGGCTTTTCTTTAGGGACGGATTAAAACTTATTTTAAACATACAAATACAAAGGTTTAGAACTTCAATATATAAATAACTAGTACGAATACATTAATAAAAGGATAATAAAACAAATAGAACATACCATTTCTTTCCGTAACAATGCCAATTGCACATCCAAACGGCCTGATCGACTCTGAGTAGGAGCATCAGAAGCTGGACTACTATGCTCACTGTGTACATTTTCAGAGCTATTGCTTTGGGGAGATACTCTCGGTAAATTTGTTCCACGGTTTAAATCTTGCTGAATCATGGTCTTCATAGCGTGAAGTCTTTCTAGTTCTTTCCATTGGGCACTACTGAAATTCAACAGACCACTCAGGCTCTTAGGAAGAGGTGGAAGGCCTTGTAATGATGCCATCTATGAATAAAACATCATGGATTTATTAAATAGTGAAACACCATTCATAAAATTTTGAAGAAGCTAAGAAAAAACAAGTATTGTGAAAAATATACAGGGTTCGGCCTAATGAATAGTAGGATAGAAAAGGAGAAGAAATTAGAAATAAATTGAAAATTTTACTGAAATAAACACAAAAAAAGTGTCGTTTATCATACCACGCGAAAAAGAGAAATGAGAGAAAGGGGGGTTCAAACAAACCAAGCACTGCAAACAGAGGTCTATTGTACTAGCCGAAAGTTTATCATACCATACATGCCATTACTTGGTTTTGAATATTTTTCACTTCAGGGTCCCCGTACCTACCACACCTAGTGGTTTACTTGGTTGGTGAGTTTTCAATACTACACTACACAGATGGTTGCCATGACGTTCAGTGCCTAGGCCCTGTTTCAGAAAGCTGCCGACACGGCGACATTGTCGCAGAATCAGGGAGACAGCATGCAGAAAGATTTTCGTGATTGAGAGCTAAAAAAAAAGGCTAAGAAAAAAATAATATAATTCAGTCACCAGAAAAAAACTATGAATCTAGTATTAATGTTAACATTTTTATAAATACAAACAATTTGTGTTTCTCTAAGAGGGTTGCATATACATTTATGATTGAAAAATATTCATGTTGCAGAAAGAAATTGGTTCTAGAAAATCTGTCGCAGAAAACTGAAAAAAATTCTGGCACAGGGCTCCTAGGTATAGAATGAAAGCTTCCATCTCAGGATGCAGCACATTCAATGGGATCTCCTCCAAGCAGCACGTATCCTTTCTTCAGTTCAGCTATGGTATGGAAACGTGTAGCACACACTAACGCCAACTGGGAGGGAGGGAAAGACCTCATTACCCCACAATAATTTTTGCAAGTTGACCCCCAAGTGCTTTTCATTTTACATTTTACTTTTCAACAATCCTCACAAGAAGAAACAGCTGTGGAGGAGATTCCACTGAACGTCCTGGTTTGGGTGATGGAAGTTTTCGTTCAATGCCTGGAGAAATGTGCTGAACTTGATGGCGACCATCTGTAAGGTGTAATGTTCGAAACCAAGTAATGACATGTATAGTATGGTAAATGGTATATTTTTCTTTATTTTCAATGTTTGATTTAATAAAACTTCCAATTTGTCTTGAAAATTTGGTCCTTTTTATGTATCTTACTATTCATTATGCCCGACCCTATATAAATGAAATTGCCATAAGTACAAAAATTGTTGCAATAAATGATAATAAAAAAAAGCAAAGATAAATCAAAATTTTGTACAATTTATTTCCTAAAATGTGAAATCAAATATAATGACTCTGGCCAGCAATTGCCAAATAACAGTAAATTAAAAGTCCCACAGTTAAAACTCCATTAATAGAGTTACTATTAATGAAGCATTAATAGTAACTAGGGGTGCGACATCGAAGGTAAAACATCCATGTTTCAAGACATCGATGTTAAGAAATTAAGACATTGATGGCATTGATACATCAACTAAAAAATATCGATCTTATTTTTTAAAAAATGCTTACACATTCAAATGTACAGTAATACAGTAACTCCTCAATACATTGCGCCTTTTTACATCACTCAATTAGTTTTATCTTTTGTATTCAGAAAAACATCAACTTTATGATGATCGATGTCAATTATTTAAAAAAAAAAAAAATAGTGAGATAGATACTGCAACTGTTGACATAAACTGTAAAACTTTTATTTATCACATATTTTTATGATTTTTTTTCCTAAATGTAAAACATCATTATCGAAAAAGATTTCAAAGGCAAAACAACAATGTTAAAAAATTATTAACCATAAAGCATCCTTAGTAATTAAAACAAAAAGATGTCAATACGATAGATATTACAACTGTTAAAGATGAATTTTCTACGAGATTAATATTGTAACGGCTGATTAAAAATGTAACTTTTGGTTGCACATCTTGATGATTTTTTTTTTTTTTTGCTGAAACATAAAACATTGACATAAAAAATAATAATAAAATAAAACAATTAAAAAAAAACGGCGAAAACAAATTAGAGATGTTTCAGAAACATTGCGAGCAAAACATTGATTACAATCATAGAAAATGTTTTCCAATGTCCAATGTTTTCCAAATATTAATACTGAAACTTCTGATGAACACTTTTTAATACGTCTGCTTAATCGCATATTTTTATCAAGCTTTCTTTGCTGGACTATAAAACGTTGACATCGAAAAAAAAACATCCGACCCAAAACATCGATATTCGAAAAATATCAATGTTTCCAAAACACCGACATTGATGTCGCAAGACTAATAGTAACATGTCACTATTGATGGAGCATCAATAGTGACATGTAAAATTTTTTTCAAAATTTTGAAAAATTGGAATTTTAGGAAAAAATAATTATTTTGGTATTTTTTTCCAGGAAGAAATTTCAGTCAATGTCAACTACCATTTAATACTCATGTTCTCAAATTGAAAGCAACAGACCCAATAAGAACTGCTCTCACGTGGACCCTTGATGGTTAAAGGAAGAGAGGCCCTCCAAAACTTACTTGGCGCAGATGGCCATTCAAGGACGAAATGCCTTTGGCTGGCAAACTGGGGGCGAGCTAGGGAAGCGGCACTGAACCATGCAGGTTGGAAAACCTATAGTAGCCTTAGGAAAGCCATGCTAGCGGCCTGATGCGCCACTAGGCGTTAAGAGACTGAAGAAAACTATTTAACACTACTGTGAATTAACACTTTGAGAAATTAAAGCACATCTTGAGCTAACTGGTAACTACAGATTTGTTTAAAGGAATAGAAAGCACTCAGTTTCAGGCATTTGTTGATTAATTCAGCTCGAAAGGGTCACCCACTAAGTGAAGTTAAATAAATAGCAATAAAAGCTAAATTTTGGTGGGGGGGGGGGATTTGTTGATTCTTCAAATTATTTTAGATTTTACTGTATAGAGTTTGGATGAATCCTAGTTTAAGGTCCGGCGATAAATTTTTAAATCTGGCAACCATTAAATTTATGGTTTCTAATTTAGATTTATGGTTTTCTGGCAACCATTTATTAATTCTGCCCACAGTCTGAAAAAAATCGCCAAACCAGGACCCTAAAGTAGGAATTTACCCAGAGATTATCTGAAATACTATCATGCGTAAAAAATTTTCATTTTTGCAGCAATTGTAATTCAGAGATCAATTGCTACTTCATGCAAAATTTTAGGATTTATTGGGCAGGAAATTTTGAGTTGACTGAGTTTACAGATGAATTGAATCAACTATAATGCTGTTTTACGACAGCATTAAAATATAATTAAATAAATAACACATACCCAGTAGAGTTATTAAACGCGATCTTCTACAATATAGATATTTACACAGAACAGATAATACAAAAATAATCAAATGTTTCTAAAAGACGGTGATGAAATTTGATTGTTTTACAGAATTCACTGGCTAAGAATGCATGCTTTAAAAAAATCCAATTATTTTGAGCTTGAATACAAAATTACTACAAAAGTAAACATAAAATTCAAAACAAATTATTCTGTTGATCTGTTGCCAGAAGCGTAACCAAATTCATGGTTTTGCTTTTCGAAAAGCCTACTACGAAACTGACATTACAGCAAGCTGTGTGAACTGCAAATTGTAAAAATGAAAATATTTACAATTATTACGTGTGACTTGTGAAAATTAATTTGCTTGAAAATGGATTTTTTTTCCTTCAAAAGTTCATTGAAATGAAAATTGTCTTGCTCATGCAATTGTTTTTTCTTCAAGAAACGCCTTCGTAGAGTCATAAATTAATGTGTTCGATTGTATTCCTTTAAAATGATTCTGCTAACAGCGAACATCATTTCAAGCGGAAGGAAGTCGAATACTTGAAACCTTTAAAAAAAATTTGTAGTAGTCTTGTGTGTCCTTATGACAGTAATAATGATTTAGAATTTTACCCACTATTTTATGTTCCCTTTTAGTGCATACACACAAACTAAGAAAGGGAACCTTTGCAAATAAATTTTTGCGCATTACAAGACAGATCCAAAGGAGTCTTTCAATTTTGTGATATGCTGTATTTCTTTGCACATTAAAAAAAGAGAAATGCTGGAATTTATATCAGTGGTTTTTCTCTCTCTCTGTGGATTTAGCATTTTATCAAATGCTGTTTACAAAATAATCAATACCAATTTTTTTGAGATTTTCGCTTTAAAATGTGTTCTGTGCTGGTTAGACATTTATAATTTTAAAACATTAAAAAAAAATTTTACTTTTCCAAATTAATATCTTGCATTCCATTATTTACTTATAGTAAATTTTAAAAGTGGGTTATTAGAATTGCAAACCATAACTGCTTAGTTTGTGCAGCAACTTCGGCCATTCAACGAGTTATATAGTTTCAAAAATTTTCAAAAGTTTAGACAGCTTACTGTACTTGGCCTTGGGAAAGCCTTGGTCCTGCAGTTTTTTGCTTTCAAAATGATGCGCGCAATTGTTGTGAAGAGTAGCAAAATTATGCATTTTCTTCTTGTTTTTTTTATAATTCTAATAGTTTCTATGAGTCACACATATTTTTTATGCTCTCTCTTGTCAGAAAAATAAACTACCCTGAATAACTTCAAATTATGAAGTAATATGTTTCCTGAAATTTAGTTTTTTTTTTTTTTTTTTCAAATAAAATTTATAGTTAAGAACTTGAAAAACAAATTTATCATTAAAAATGGGAAAGATTTTACCTTCCATAAAGTGCTTAACTATCCTATACTTCTTAAATTACATGAATACATAATACAGATAAATTTGGAAAAAGTCTTGTTCATAATGTTTGAAAATTTTCATTCTCGTTCTAATTTGTTTGTTACTAAATTATTTTAATGTTTGTGTTGATTATTGTATTTTTAAAAATTTATTTATTATTGCATTCATTTATTAATTATAATTTATGACAATCTAATTTTAAAATCTTTATTTTATTTCTCAAATTGCGTTTTTATACACAAAAATATTTAATGCAAATTTATTTTTGTTCATTATTTTTCTGTTCAACTTGTGCATTGAAATATTTATTGCTAACTAAAATTTTATAAACTGAAATTTATCTTAATGATTTATGTTTCTTTACTTTACTGTTAAAATATTACTTATTTTACAGATTACATTTGTTTTACAAATGGATTGTTTGGTTTGTTTGCAGCAGGAATTAAGAGCAATTAAATGAACTATGAATTGAAATTAAAGGTTCTATCTTGTTCAGAAGATTTTGAATTTGAGTAATTTTATACATTAATGAGTGTTGTAAGATATTTTATTCAATGACTACTCATTGATTATATTAATTTCTTGTCTGAATTTCCTTATTTGAGACTTTTCTGAATTATTTGAACTTATATAAGATTAGTATATTTAGTAGAACTTTGTCCAGACTTTTTTTAAAATCACCAAAATTTTGATTCTTTTAGAATTATTATTAACATGATTTAATTTTGATGAAAAAATTTTAAATAAAAGTTTTAAGTTTTAAAATTAATTTTATGATTTATATTTATGCTTATTTTAATTTATTATTTTATTTTGAAAAATTATTTGCGTTGTTAATTTTAGAATTCTTTCACTGTTTGTGTGTGCATGTGTTTTCTATTTGTAAATAATGTGCAGAATAATTTCTTTGTCAAAAGTGAAAAAAAAAAAAAAAAAAAAAAAAAAGGAAAATGAATTAACTGCATTATTTTAAGCTGAAGAAACATTGTTTCAAATCATTTACACAACGAAAATCTGAAATGTCACTTTTCAGAACACCATATTTATAAGGATTTTTTAACCTTTAGCTTATTTTGTTTATTAGATTATTTTATTAGTTATGCTTCTAGTTTTATTAAGTTACATTCCAAAAATTATTTTCTTTTCATTTATTTAAAATATTTGTTTTCATTAATTTGTTGAGTTTGTTTATAAAATCTTTGTTTTAGGATGTAAAACACATTTTTTATTTTAGAAGTTTTCCAAAATGGGAACATTTATGATGACCACTTTAATTCCATATTAAAGGGAAGTGCAAAATTTCGAAGAGAGGATACCTATCGACCTTTCAAATGCCAACAATGTTCTTATTCAACTGATATCAAAGCCAATCTCAGACGTCATAATTTAAGCCACTTGGGTGTCAAACCGCATGCTTGTCCTGTCTGTGGAAAGTGTTTTGCAAGGAAAGATGATCTTAAACGACATATTTTGACTCATAAAAATAAAAATGTTTTCATAAATGATCATGAATGAGAAACTACTGTTAAATAACCAGAGTAAGTATATTTTGGAGTAAGAAAGCTTATTTTTTAAGTTTTAGAGAAAAATCAAAAAGTTTCTTTGTTACTTAAATTGCACGCGTCAAAAAGCCACTTTTTTGTAAATTTTCCAGTATCAAACCATTAAATTGTTGAAATGTCTCTTTGTGAAAATCATTTTTCATACACATCTAAGTTATTTTCAAGTAATCCAAAAATATAATAATATTTTTAAGCTGTTAAGGAAAACATTAAGAGAGATCAGGGTTTGAAAATATCTGATATTTTTATATAAATGGGATATTTTGATATATATCCGATATTTTCAATCAGCGCATACTAAAGTCTTAAAATTTCATATGCATCCATAAATTGCTGTCGTTTTTTTTCTTATACTACTATTATAAAATATAGACTTAAAATATTTCATGTAAAAAGTTACCTACTCTAAATAGTATTTTTGTATGAATGATAAACAACCATTTTCAAAATGTGATAACTTAATATTATAAAACTATAATATAACAACTTATATTGATGTTGATTATTACAATCATATGCTCTGTAACGATTGCTCTCATACACATGCCCTGTAAAAATCACAAAAAATATCACATTTTTATATGCAATATCAAGATAAAATATCATTGTAAAATTACATTCCTTGTGATGCTGTTTTTCATTAACATATTTTCACCCGAAAATGTGTGATGAAACTCAATGTTTCATGAACCTTGATAAATCCTTCCTTAATCATTATTTGAGGACAGCTCCTTACAGAAAACTTTAAATGTGCGAGTTGAGTCTTACTTTAATATTTTAATAGAAAAAAACAATATAATTGTATTTGGGTTGTGTAATCCAAAGAATAGATTAAAAAGTACAGGTTCTATATTATATGCTGGGGATGAGGATTATAGATTTTTTCCTCTTTTAAATAAAAGTTATTTACAACATTGATTTTTCAAGAATATCCACCAGACCTCGTTGATGCTTAACAGTGCTTAAAATGTCTATTTTTATCGTAGTAAAGACATTTCATTTTAAATCACATTTCTGAATGATAGAGTAGTATTTTTTCAAAATGGTAGGAAATGTTGCTTTACCTTTTCCATGGAAATGAGTAAATATTTACAATCAACTTAAAGATATTAGTTTGAAGCTTTTGTGTTAAAAATTCTTCAAGATACCATTTTTTCTTTTTTTCCCTGATTTTGAGTTATTGCTTTAGGGTCAATTAACACAAAAGAAAACAAGAACTGTGCTGTTTTGATAAAAGTTACTATTTCTTAAAATTTTCGAAACAAAAGGCTTTTCTTTAAAAAAACATCAAATTCTTTAAATCATTCACTTCAATGTATTAAAATTTTTGTAATTGTAGCCTATTTTTATGAACCATTGATGCCATATGTCATGCTTAATAGTTCTAAGTTGTAATTATGCAGCAGTTATCTTATAGAGTTTGCTTTTGGTTCAAGATTTTTCTTTTTTTTAAAAAATAATACACAATACAAAACATACTGAGTAACACTGCAGATTTATTTTCTAGTGTAAAAATATCATTTATCACACCAAGCAGTGTATTTTAAAACACAAAGTAATAGTGCATAACATTATCGGAAGATTATTTGAAAATTATCTGTGAACTTGTTTGAACATTTCTCAGTACTATAGTACCTACAGATTGCAATACAAAAATAAGCAATATTTGGTTTTTTCATTTTTCATAGAAACTTTGAACGAGTTCAAAGTAATTTGGTATTTTTTCATGAAATTAAACTTGTAATAAGTCCACATACATTGTTATTTGTGTAAAATTCTGTTGATCATTTTGAACCATTCAAACCTCATGATATTAAGCCAGTAAGAGAAAGTGATATCAAATATGTTCAAAGTTATGACCCATTTTTGCCAAACTAGGAAAATGCTGCTAAACTGTTTGCTCGAGTTGCTCGAATTACTTTTCTGGTCAATGGAATTTTACACATGTACCCCAGCATTATTTTAAAAAAGAGAATAAAAATCTTGATTCGAAAAGTTTGTAAGTATTTTTATTCACATTTAACTATGACTGTTAATCTTGTCAAGAAACATGAATTTAAAAAAGTTTTTAAAATGCATCCACTAGAATACATAGCTTGAACAAGAAAATATCATTCATTTAAAAGCACTATTTCATTTTGACAACAAAAATTAAAAGGTTTTTTCTTTTTGGCTTAACACTTCCCTATGTCTTACTTGAAGAAGCTATATCCTGTTAACAATTTTATTTTAGGCATAGCTAATTTTGAATGTTAGTTTTTTAGAGATTTTTAAAATTTGTAATATTATACTGTGTAAAAATTATAATGAGCATTTTATAAAAACTGGAACTTGCTTGTATGTTCATTTGTATATAATTCAAAATGTTGTAGTTTGAATGTTTCATATTGCAAAAATTAAAATTTTTAATGTTCTATGTTATTTTTATTTTATTTATTTTTTTTTTATAATTTACAGTTCTAATTAAAGTCTTTAAAAATGGCCTAGGTGCTTTTCAAATTATCATTGCAAAATAATTGTTGCAATTATTGACATTTTTCTTTTTGATGTTAGAATTGGTTAATAAAAATAAAAAAAATCTCCACTTTACATTACTCATTGACTTTTTCATGTTGTTAATAATTTAGAGGATTATATAACTACTACTTGTTAAATATATTTTCTGCCAAATGTATTTTTAAATAAATTATAGTATGAATACTGTTGAAGAATTTGTTATTTGATAGAAAAAGTACATAATCTTATTCTAAAGCGCTGTATAATTCTAATTTAGAAATAGTTCACTATACTGTGAAACTACTTATATAAACTAAACTCAGTGGCGCAACAACTTGTGGGGCCAAGGCCTACTGTGCCCATCTCAGTTTTTAGGGCTCAGGGTTCTGGAGTGCAAAGCAGATGTTGTGATTAGGCAGTCAGCCAAGCCCCAGGTTTAGTTTCTAAGTATGCTAGGTACTCATTTTATCGACCAATTGTAAGAATGCATGGCGGAGTCAACCATGCCCAATCTGAGAATTGAAACTGTGTCAGTGGCGTGGAAATGCAAAGCGCTACCATCAAACCACTATGCGTCGAAACTACTCGTATAGTAAACATTAAAACACATACTGTCAGCCCCTTTTAATCAGGTAACATATAAATGAATATCCTGCTTAAACGAATAAAGCCTTCCGGAACAAATATTTCCCCTAAATGCAATGTGAAAGATTCCCACAGAATCAAATAATTTCTCCAAATAATCAAGTAATATTAATTAGCTTTCCCAAATATTTTTGCTGAGAAAAAATTTGGATAAACGAAGTAAAAAAACAATTATTTAGGTAAAAAGAAATATTTTCCCCCAACCACGGACAAGAAAAACATGAAATTGCATACAACATATTATTATTTATTATGAACATGAATTTTTCAGAAGACAAGTTGACTGGTACACGCAGATTACCAAAAAGAGAATTTTTCTTCAAACAGGTCAAATTACAGTAATGTAAAGAAGTTAATCAGTTCATCTGATAAAATAGAGCATGAGCCACATTAAACAGTAGCTATAATATCAGTCTGCTCACCTAATTCTTTAAAATTCCCATGATGGTAGTTATAACAAGATATCAGTTTCATTCATGGTGTTCAAAACAGCAAGGGGGAGCCAACTTTTATTTTTAACACTTTAAAAACAGATTTCTGGGACATATTCTCAGTTTTAAAAGTAAGTAATTTCACTGATTTCAGACCAAATTCATTACTACACTGTACTTAAAAGTATCACATTAAATTAAAAACATATCCCCTTTTCCTGCATTAACTTTTTTTTCCAGTTTCATCCAGAAATTTTTCGAAAAGTCATATTTGTCTCTACTATCAGAGAAGCACTTTGCTGATAAATATGTAACTTGATCATATTATATAAGTATTTTGACCCAAGCACAGTAATTTACACTTACTATGTCTAACAAAATTGAAAATAAGTGCAAATAGTCATTCGCGTCTAATTATATATTTTGAAAATCAACAATTTTTAATTAAACACTAACAAGTGCCTTATCAGATTACTTTTTGAACAAAAATGCTATATATTTTAAAAAGGTAAGTAAAGAAGAAAATTTTAAATGATTGAAATTTTATAGGTTTATCTCATATTCTTATTTTTCATATCTAATTAAAATGTAACAAATTAATGTTTCAAAAATAAAAGTAGAAATAATACTAAAATTCAAGTATGATTAAAAGTTTTTTTATTTACTTAATTTTATAATTTCCAAACATCGGAAATATCATGAGAGGACATGTTTTTGGAGCCAGTGATTCTTCATGTGTCCTTTTTGTGTAAAACTTCTGTGACATTGTGGGCATCTGTATGGCCTTTCTCCGGTGTGAGTCAACTTGTGCCTCTTTAAATTACCCAAAAGATTTGTCGTATAGGGGCATATTGAGCAAATAAATGTGTTCTTATACTCCATAACTTCAGAAGATACCCACTCAGATGTATCATTTGCTTTATTACCTAAAACATAACAAAATTATAAATAAAGTTGAATTATTAGTATGGAGTAAATCCTACTAACACATTCTCATTAGTACTTATAAAAGCATTGACAGCAATTTTTTTAATCTAAGAGAATAAAACATCAGAAAGTGATGCTTTCAAAGAAAACCCGAATTAATACTTTGCACCCCTTTGCTAACTCTGAGTGGACTTTATCAGTGATTTAAGTGCCTTAACTTATTTCTGTAGAACGTTTTTGAGAAATAAAAATTCAGTTCAAATCAGGGTTGGCAAAAACCCGGGTTTTTCTACAAAAACCCAACCCACCCGGGTTTTTGTGGGTTTTTCTGGGTTTTTGTATTAAAATTTTATTTCTTATGCGGGTATTGATATATAATGTATGCATTCCTTCAAATAAAAATATATTTATTAAGTTAAAGTTCTGAATTGCATTTAATCAATGTCAATCAATTAATAATTAATATTATTAACAATATCAATTAATAATATCATCAACCGAATTGTAATATTCAATGTGTATATTTAAGAAGCTTTCGACAATGGTTTCAGCTATAAACTTTTATTACTTGTCTTTTACGAAATAGAAGAACTGTTGCAAATGGGCTTTCCTACAAATTCAGGAATATTTAGGGGGTGAAAGTTTCAAAAACTTAAATTTATACCATTAAAAAATTAAAACCATTTGCACTTGTTTATTAATAGAAATAATCATCTTTTCTCATTAAGTAGCCTGCTTCAATATCTAGTCATGTCATTTGCATGTTTTTTATAAGGCATATCTCAATCATAGGTGTGTTTCTGAGATAAGGGAAGTGTCTCCCCCCCCCCCCCTCTTCTTATTTTCAAAACCAAAACTGATTAATTTCAGATGGGGAGGGGGGGGGGGGGCGCTAAATTGATTTTTTTTTTTTTTTTGAAATAATCTTAAGAAAAAACTAGGTTAACATTAAAACTTTGCAAGAATTATAAATTTATTAATAAATGCTTGTCATAATATTTTAGTAGTAATAAACTGCGTGTGGACGCATTTTCTTTGTTTATTTAAATCAAAGAAATGGTTTAGTGCTTAAAGTCAGTGGTATGGTACCTCTATAATATAGCACTTGAAAATCATCATATACTAAATGCAGTAGGGTTAGAAGAAATGAAGAGCAAAACTTTATTTTTCTTGCTCCAGAATAAAAGAAAAAATTGCAGTATTTTATCATTATTTGATTTCTGTGTTGAATCAAAATTATCATAAAACATTCATTAAGCAATTTTTTCCATGTACAAGAAGTTAATCAATGGTGCATTTTCAATTTATTTTAAAATTTGAAATTTGCTATCAAAAAATAAATAAATGATAATAATACTAAGTATTTTGCAACAAAAAGTAGTATCATAGCTAGGAAAATTTTCTGGACAACGACTTGAAAATTGAAGAAATAATAATTATTTTATAAAATAAAACAATTACTCTAAGAAAAATTATCTCAAATAAACCTGATTTCTTACTTATTTTTTATGTATAATTTAGATGAGATATTATTATTGACTATATTTGTTGCTAACTTAGAAATTAACAAAAACCCACTTTTGACAAAAACCTGCGTGGGTTTTTGTTGGTGGACCCGCCCAGAAAAACCCGGGCGGGTTTTTCTGGGCTGGGCCCACCTTTGCCAACCCTGGTTCAAATTGAATGAATTCAAGCTAAAAAATGAAAATTTTGCAAACAAAAATCTTTAAAAACAAAGAGTTAATATATATATATATATATTTTACATTTAAAAATTAAAAATATTTTTAAAGATATTTTAATGAACTGATGTAAAACCAAACAATTAAAAAATATTTTCTTTCAGATCAAATCATTATTGTTTTATACTTACTAAAACACTTCATGCATGCAATCAGTTAGATTAGTCTGATTATAATTCACTTAGTATTCACAGATTTTAATTCACTTTGTACGTTATTTAATACACTTGATTATAATGAGCATTCTACATACTCTCTAAGATCTAAGTTAAAGTTTATACATTACTTTAATTTTTTTAGAAATAACTTTTGCTTTTTTGGGGAGGGGGGGGGGGCGGAAGAAACAGATTTTTAATATGTTAAAGCTGTAGGGGAAAAAAGAGTTTCAGCTGCCATGTGCAATCAGAAAAGAAGTTTGTAAAACTCTAATTGACCAAAGTGATTGAGGCTGGACCACCTTCTGTAAATTAAAACTTATGGATAAAAAAGAGTATATATAAAAATGATTGTCAAGAAGCTACAGAAACTTTAATCTCAGATTTAAATATGTACACAGTTACAAAATAAGTACTAAATGTGATGTTTTTAATGATATAACTATATAGTTATAGAAAATAAACGTGTTCAATAGATGTCACAAAAGTCAAACAAAGCACATTTAATGTAACATAATATAGTACACCTTTGCCTTTTATTCTAGTTTTTACATCAGTTAACATTTTTAAAAATTTTAAACATAAATATGAAGTTAAAACTAATACTGAATAAAACAATACTTTATTTAGATTCAATCGCTTTTGAATTCAACAGCAGTTTGAACACTAGAATTATTTAAGAGTTTCAAAAATTTACTAATGGGTTAGAAAGAAAAATAAATAAATGCACCAATAATTTAGTACTTCCAGTAGAAGCGGCTGCCCCTAATGACTTTGAAAGATAGACTTATAAATTTCAAGAAGAGAGAGAGAGAAAAAAAAAAGACTGGTCAAACAAGCTGATGGTTAAAAGAATTTTGGACAACCAAGTGCTCACTTAATCTTTTATGATAAGATTCTGTTTTTATTACACAATGTACGTTTTTATCAACAAACAAACTCAATTTCTACAGAAAATTTCGGCTATGAATATGTACCTTAAGGGGAGACAAAAGAAATTAATTTATGCATTTGTAACCAATTATTTTATAATGGTTCAAAAAGTACTAAAAATTAACAATTATATTACAATAAATACATGAAAAAAGAATGAATAACTGACCTTAGATCTTTCAAACATATTTTTTTCTTGACCTTGCTATTGTTACTAATGCACTGCACGTAACCATCCTGTTTAGTTGCACAAAATCAGAGCCTTTTTTTTCTAGTGTTACAATACAAATACTATCACAACAGGTAGTATTATAAAAATAAAAGTTGTAAACTATAGAAGCCTTATTTTTTTGGGGAGTTAATATAGATTTCAAAAATATTGAAAGAATTAAAAAGTGGTGCATCTTGTAACAAATACTGTATTTATTGCTTGTTTGAAATTGACTACTTTTGAATCATGTATAGTAATGTGAGCACAGTAAATTTGAGTGTTCTTAAGATTAACTTAATTGACCTTAATATAGATTTCCTTCTTTCTAAGCACCATAGTCAATTTCAGAAGTTTCTTACACCCTCTTTTTGTTGTTGGAGCTTTAAAATATTTTTTCTTAAGCATAAATTAATAATCAGTTGATATATTTTTTAAAAATGAAACATCAAGTCAATTTGTAGAACAAAAATTGTCAACGGATTTCAAAAAGGTACGTTTATACCGTATTACCCCCCATCAGCAAGTATGCTTGGATTTGACCAGGTTTTCAATAACCTTTGGAGGGTCATTTCTGGCATACTGGAAAGAAAAAACGATTAGAAAAATATATTTATTGAAATGTAATGAATATATGTTTAACTCAAAAATAGTGCTAGTAATTCTACATATTTTCTCGTAAACATTAATATACAGCTTAATTTTTTTTAATAATACTTTTTTGTTATTTTTTAATTAAATAAATAATTTATTGTACATATTCAATGAACGAAAGACAAACTAACCATTGTAAAAGGAATTAAAAATAACCTAAAAACAAGTTGTAAATAAATTATCATTGTTATAGTAATCGCTTCTGAGTCAACATTAATAACATACATGAAGTAATTTTCTCTTTCTTCTAATTTAAATATTTGTACTTTTTACTCAACAAAAATGTTTTTTCAGCCCTGCTTTTTACTTTTTTCATTAGCAAACTGAACCCTGAATTATCCGGCATGCCAGAAAATTGGAATATCCCGGTATACTGGTCAACCTCACTTATTTCCGGTATGCTGGCTGATGTGGGGTAATACAATACAAAGGAAGCCACTTCTATGAATCGTGTAAATGTAAACAGTTTTCATTCAATAAAGCTGGATTTTGTTCTTTTTTTGCCAATTTCATTCATTAAAGTGGTTGATTCAATTAGCCACTGATTCAATTAACTGGCGTCCACTGCAGTAAATTTATGTCACAATTTTTTTTTTACAAAACTGAAATGATTACAAAAAGTATCTTTCATATATTTACGTTTAACCTACTCGACGTTCCTGAATATAATTTTAACTAAAAGTATATTCTTAAATATTAATGCCCTCTACATTAATGCCTATACACTGTAAATATTTAAATACTTTTGTCACTAATCATTCAAGAATTTACCTTAACTTTATACAGCACTGTGACAGAAAACTCCCCTAATAAACAATATCAGCAAATGCACTACTTATATGAAATACTTTTTTTACCACTTGGGGCATTTATTTTCATAAATTATGCTTTATTTTTTAGGAGTATTGAATCAAAACTATAAATATAATACTCATAAAAGAGTGAAAACATTTTTACTTTTTTCCTGTTCAACTACATCTTTGCATCTGTGCTCCAATAACTTGCTTATTACCATGGTCTCCTGAGAAATGGAACTTTTACTTCTACTAGCCGTAAAACAATTTACAAGAGAAGCAAGTATTTTGAGGAAATCTCAAATGACGCCGCTCTATTTCAATGTATCTATCGCAACACATCATCACTTTGATGACATTTTATTCAACATGCTAAACAAATTTGTGGATTTAAGTGCAGATTGTTATTGCAGTTTTTTTTAAATTGTTATATATTTTTTAAGTTCGTGAACTTCTATTGATTTAAAACTCAAAGTCCTTTCGTTAATATTTTTATCTTAAATTTTGCTGGTAATAGCCCGTCATTTTTTCCTTTAGAGCATTCATATTTGATTATTTTGTCTTTTCATAGAGATTTCGAATACACACATTTCTTTTAGAATTTTAAAGCATCAACAGTGTATTCCTGAAAGAGCATTGGTACAATAAAGTTTTCTCAGCAATAATTTTTGTAATAATTTCAATAGAATTTTTAAAGCTTCTCTTGTTAAAGAATTATATCTTAGAAAGAAAAACAAAATGTAGAAAGTCTTATTATGACAAATGTTTAATTACAGAAATACAAATATCTCTAGAGATAAAATGTAAAATATCAAAAAATTACAGGTTTTTTTACATACAAACTCTTTTTCTATAATAGGAACTTAATACTTTCTTGATTTACATTCTGTTGGGGGCAATCTTAAAGCAGCAGCAAAATATGTGAATATTTGATTGATCTGAAAATGACAAACGGAAGGTTTTAGCAAACATTTTTTAATTTCAAACACTATAACTTTTAAAATATGTCAGTAAAATTTAAATCAAATAACTTTATTTATTGCAAGAACATAAGTTTCTTTTCTTCTTTTCTATGGCAGCTTTACTTTAATATTATTTATGAATGATTAAGTTGCAATTGTAGTCTTCTCCAAGATTAGTGAAAGCAATTTGAAATGGAAAAATCAGCCAGCAAATGTTTTTGGTATGTTCTTCTACCCATAATAAATAGATTACTCATTTAATGCTTTGCAGTTTCGTTTTGATTTCATATCATTCAGTACTTTAACTATTCATTTTGACATCAGTTTTACATTATTTATTTTTTTGACTCCCCCTCCCCCCCGAGAAACTGTTGTATGACACTACCGTTAGCTTTAGGAGAAAAAACTGGAAACTGTATGAAGAGTTGAACCTGCTTCATGACATTTACAACTTCATTTGGGTAAAAAGAAAGTGGTAAGCGACATGAAATTCATATTTTTGGCAAGCATAGAATATTTTGTTAATATTTGTGATTTTGCCACAGCTTTAACTAATATGTCAACAAGCAATCGAGAAAGTTAATGAGCCGTGCACAAGTATAATGATTTCAATTTCTAAGCAACCATGTACTCTGAAAGTAAATCAAACAGAATTTTTGCACCAATGCATAGATTTTTTTCTGCTAAAAACAATTTGATTCTGTATATCATTAAAATCTAACATTTCAAATTACCAGGTTACGTGATACGTGCTAAGCATGCAACTGGCATGCAATTTAAAGCCCTAATGGAAGATTTTAATACTTCTATCTATATTTTCTAATTATTGCCAAGTGGAGAAGCAGATGTTATAAGATATAAAGGATTTTTGTTCATAAGCTAATGAGTGTATTTAATGTACGCCTATGAGATATAGTGAGAATTTTGAACGTTTTCCTGAAGTGTTTATAACTGAAATCCCCAATTTTAGCAGAACATCTATGTAGCAGTAAAATATGGATATTCCTAAATAGGGTGTGATAAATCATTTTTAAAATACTAGGATAAAGAGCTGTATTGTCAAACTTATGAGTCCAATAGTCAATGTCGGATATAGAGAGAAGGGGCGTTCAAACCGAAGCCGTTGCTCCAGGAAGCAAACCTCTGGGGGTGGCAAATTCACCCAATTTCTGTGTTTCTTTATTGAAACTTGATATGAAAACTTAAAAGGAGATGGATAAGGTTATTTTAAGTTGGAAAGACAGGTGGATATAATTTTTAGAAAGGGAAAGAAGGCCTCACCCTGTGTCTTACCCCAGCCTATTAGTCAACTCTCCATTCTTTCAAATATAAAAATTCAATAAATATTGAATCATACACAAAATCAAGGGCCGATCCAGCTGCTGATTAAGGAGGGGGTCAAAGTGCACTTTTTTGTTTGGCAATTTTTTCGTAATATTAGTTGCAAAAAATGTAGTTTTATGCTATATTTGGTTGTTTAAGGGGGGGGGGTCATGACCCCCTCTGGATCTGTGCCTGCATAAAATGAAATACATAATTTTTAATACAATGCAAAGAAAACATACCACTAAAAACTGGAGATAAAATTTCCAATGCAGTTGCAATGTGAATAAGATGTTCTGCACCAGATGCTTAGCTTTCTCCCCAAATGTTCCAACAAGAAAAAATTAAACTACCAAACATGATAGTTCAACATCCAGTCCGATGTCTGCTTTTCCTATGACGATTCAGAGAGTTTCGGTGTCTGAATACTTTTAAGCATGATTCACATTGATGTGGTCTCTCTCCAGTATGTATTAGCATGTGAACACTGAGATTGCCTTTCATTGAAAACTCTTTACCACACACTGCACATCCATATTTTTCTGCATTTATGTACGAAAACATTTGATTTCTTTGAAAAACACTATTGAGGAATTGTGAGCTACATCTATCAGCATTCCTTGAAAAATCTGCAAAGGAAAATGGTTATATTAATTAAAACTAGAGAAAGAAACTAGAGAGAAGAGAACGAGAGATATGTATAACAGTCATTACAAGATGAATACAGCAAATCAAAGATAGAATTTACATACAAATTGCAACATAAGTGGGCATTTGATAAAAAATATCAGTGATCATAGTCATCAATAAATATATTGTCAAACATTTTAAATCAATGTACATTCAAAAAATAACTTAATGTTGCAGAAAAAAGTTATAAATTTAGTCAATTTTTTTTTCTAAAATAAAAGTTCCTACAGATCTTCATTCTTCTTTCATTTCTAAATATTTTTGAACAGTTGTGGTCTTAAGAATAAGAAATAAGTAAATAAAGCGCTGGTTAAAGAATAATTAAAATTGGCATTGCTTATAGGCATATTTTTTTAAATTTAACTTGAACTAGTTATCAAGTATAGTTCAAACTTTGTTAACTTGAATGTGCTAAAAACACTCATTTTCGCAAGCTTGTCATAATCACAAAATTTTGTTCATTGCATTTCATAGAGCAGGAATTTCTGTTCTGTTCACGTAAACTCATTCCCTTCATGTAAAATTCGTGAAAGTTTTAGTTCACAAAACCATCAGTATCTTCATTTTCGGCAACATTACAGCCTGCAAAAATAAGTGATTTGACAGCACTTGATATAACATGGTACCATTAAATTAAGACAGGACAATTTCAACCTGAGGTGGAAAAACGCACGGACATTTAACAGGAAATTATAGTAAATTCTTCACAGTTGTGGAATTATATGTTATAGTTGTGGATATATGATTATTATTTTAATTTGTTACCTATAGAAATGCGGCAGTCATTTGACCTGTTGTGAAAGAATCAAGTAACAATGTAACAAAAGCTGAAGTTGAAAATTAAAATGCTAGAACTTCCATTTAAAATGGTTGCATATGACTTAATCATGAGTTTGAACAAGTAAATTCGCAAATTTATTCTTTACAAAAGCACTACGGCACTTATATTACTACTTTTAAAGCACTACAGCACTGATATTAGTAGTTTTACAACACTAATGTTAGTAATTTGTATTGCATGAAAAAAAGGTGAAAAATTTTGTGTGCAGTTTACATGGTTAAATAGTTTATGCTAAATACTTGACATAAGTTCTTCTTCTCAAAACATTTAATTCTTAGGCAAAGTTCTAACTTCCTCAACTAAAATTATTAAAAATACATATCACTCCCGAAAATTTCTTTTCATGATTTATTGTTTCTTTCATAGTTGTCATAACATTATTTCAAACTTTATAACAATATAATCTTTTTTAAGAATAAATCTGCCTCTATAAATATCTTCAAATATATTAATCTTAAACTGCTATTTTTGTATTTTGGTTTCACAATTAAAAACCCAAACTTTTACAACAGATCGTCAATATTTAATCCCAGTATTTTAAGCAAAAATAATAAAGTGGATATGTTAGGTTAAGGAATGAAAAAAGTAAAATCTTCATATGTCTATTAAATTCAACTGATAAAAGTTTGATTATAGTGATTATAGTATAAGATATTTTATGTCATTATGGCCCAATATTGATGCACTTACCCCCCCCCCTCTATAGAAGTACTAATAGTACATAATCATGACAATATATTTTTTTTAATTCTAAAATTAAGAAAGTACCAATAATTACCTACGTTATAAAGTTCAAGCCCATAAACTAGCTAAGCAATGCTAATACATACAAAAACTTTTCCTCCCATACAAAAATAAAAAAATAATTATTATAAAATTAAAAAATATATAACTTTCTAAATACATGAATAATATTAATACATATCCTAAAAAATGGTTCAAAAGAGTTAAATAGTTTTAAAGCATTTAAAAACATCACTCACTACATTTAACTTTGTAATTTGAAATAGGTACAATCAAGCCAAGATTTTAAATGGAATATTTTAAACAAATAAAAATGATCAGACAACTTTTCAAAAAATATTTAAATAATGAATCTTCATGCTGCTAAAATTAATTAGGTATATAGGCTATAATAACTATTTGAATGAAGCAAACACCACAGTAGTTTATATCACAGTTTATTATTTTTTTAAAGTGTATGACATTTTATGAGAATTCTAATGCATTATTGCTCTTAAATTTAGCTAGCTCAAGTTGTTTTTTATAACAACTACAAAAGGGGAAAAAAGATCGCTTCATAAGTAAACTATTTTTTTGAAACAGACATTGGAGAAAAGAGAGCAAAAATAATAGGTACTATACACACTCATGTTTATGGATTAAAGCATGTTTGTCTTAATCTTATACATTACACTCCTGATTATCCGCGGAATTGGGAGGCTAGGGTGTTGCGGATAACGAAAATCACGGATAATCCGAAAAAAGCATAAAATAAGGGGTAAAGAAGATATAAGCAATCCTTTTTTAGCTTTTACATACATTTTCTACATACACCACTATTGTTTTTGGCCTTATAGTTTAAATGTATGCTAGAGCTAATGAATTTTTATTCTATTGAATAAACTATTATTGATTTTTGCATATTTTGTGGATTACCCACAGAATTTTCCTTATCTGTGGTTACTGTGCCACCCTATTCTGGGGATAATTGGGAGTTTACTGTTTATCAACCGAAAATCTTTTTATTTAACTTGTTGGTCACCCCCATTATAAATGATTGAACAACTGACACACATTAACCAAAAATTTTTCTGCCATTAACCTGTTGGTTAACAGATTGTAAATAGCATTTTAGAATTTTTTGATAATTTTTTGAAATTGGTAATGTAATATTAAAAGCTAATTTGATAATTTATTACTAAGTAGTTATTAAACAGAAAAAAGGTACATCAAATAATTAATATTCAAAAGTTATGAAATTCGTGTAATACAATCAAACTATTTTACAAAAAAAAACATTACACACAAAATAGTATAGTACATATTCACGCACATGATACATTTTAAGTAATTTTATATAGTAATAAATGAGCAGAAATGATGCGAAATTTACAGCAAATCTGCAAAAAAAGAAAAAGAAATGGATGGGTCATTCATGAACATAGTTAACACAGAACTATTTAATAATATAATTTAAAAACAATAATAATAATTTATATATGCAGTCAAATGCCTTTGTAACAAAGTTTAAGTGACCAACAAAATCATTTTGCTATTGTGACAAAATTTCTTTATTGCGAGACTTTGGATGTTGACACTGTTTCAATGGAATTTGAGGTAAGGATTACCAAAGTCTTCACTTAAATAAAATTTTGGCTGCATCAAGACTACACTAAAATTGGACCTAATAGTGTGTGTGTACAGTATAGTACCGTATAGATTCCCACTAAGGGGACTGGACTTTTTGTTTTTAAAATAGAGGTGTCTCTAGTTCAGAGGTATAGGAATTGATGCATGCCGTGTACTTATCACAGTATAATATCATAATAAATGTAAACTATTAACATATGTCTCTTTAAAGTTAAATATTGAAAATGTTGAATATATACTACAGTTGAGACAGGCTCAACCCAGGTTCGATGGCCGGAGCCTGCTTCAGGCTGGGGCCGTATAGAACTGTCTAGAACCAGAAATAGGTTTTGGGCTCGGGCTCAAGCTAATTCAATCGTCAATTCTTCATACAAATTCAAAGCAAATAGACAATGTTATGCTGTGAGGGAGAAAAAAAAAAACATTAGAATCAATTCAATCAATGTGAAAATTTAACAAAAATAAAAACTGAAAGTCAATTAACATTTAATTTCTGTTTTGTCTGCTAGTACTATTACAATATGTCATACAGTAATGCATTTGAAATATAGAGCATTTAAAGAAAATTTACAAACTTCTGTTAATGAAAAATATTTAACAAAACAAAAAAGTTTCCAAAAAGATGTCGATGCCATTATTAAGGTATTTTACTAGTTTAGCTTATTTTAAGTTTTTTTTTTTTTTTTTGCATTCATGTTAACATATATGTCAAAAAAAGGTAGCTTATTGCAAGTAGTGAAACTTCTACGCTTGCCTACGGCATGGAGTTGGATCGACCTACAGAATCTTACCTGATTAAGAAAATCGTCATAGGCCCGGCAACAGAAACATTAAGACATGCATCACACATTATTGATAAAATCTGCCCACTACTTCTTAGTTGGGAATGAAAAAAACTAAAATTTTGCAAGAAAAAAATGTTCAATCCAGGTGAAGGAAGATTTACATGTATACCGTAAAATGAGGTGTATAGGAACAGCGGGGTCAATCGGAACAAAACTTCCCGACCGTATAAAGAAATTCTTCATAAATATAATATTGGGTATTTTTGCCATGAACTCTTTTTTTATAGAAAGGTAAGATCATAGGAAGTAGGAAAACATTAGTTTTGTCAATATGGCAACCCTGCTGGCTTCTAAGGAGGGCTGCACGTGGAATGCTAGAAAACATCACATTTTCATAGACTGCAAAACTTCATATGCATGAACAAACCTTCTTATATTTAAAAACTAAGAGTGGTATGTTTCAATTATACATGTATCTGAATAACAGAATACCACATTAGAATTTACATTTTTCATAAATTGTGTCATAAAAATGAAGAATTCTGAAAAATGCCATAGGAAAAAAAATGCGGGGTGAATCGGAACACTTAGTTCTGCTGTTCCAATTCAAACTTATTTGAAGGAAACTGTTTGAAAAATCAAGATTCTAACCCAAATTTCTCTAGTCAAGACAAGAACAAGGATTTATTACTGTTTATCTCTTCACGTGAGCAACTAGATCTTAGAATGACAGAAAGTTGCAGATTTCAAAAGATTTTTTTTCCAGGAGACTTTTTTAACTTAAAATACGAGGGGGAAAGTCACATAGACTTTATGTAGTAAAAGTTCAGCACACAGAAAGTGATGAATAAGTGAAAAAATCTTTCAGGACAATCCCCGAAACCCAGAGATTTCAAGAAACTAAAGAAAAGACAGAGTTTATCCCAGGAGATGTTATGAACAAACTTAAGCCAAGTCACAATTGCTAGTTTTAAGGACAAGTACATATTTGTTGACGACAAGAGTGACTTCCATTTATGTTAAATCTTTGTATTTCAATTCAAAAGCATTTCGTAAAAATTACTTTTCATTTTTCATAAGTTCAAAATCATTTTGAATTTTGACAAATTATAAATGTTTACTGGTATTGAAATTATACATTTATTTGACTGTAATTATCTGTTCTTATTCTCTCCCATCAATATTACTCATGTTTGTGAGACCTATTACAGGTTAAAGTGAAAAAAATAAAAATTTTAACATGTGTTCCGATTGACCCCTATCAGCGGGGTGATTCGGAACACCCATAATTTCCTATATATTTTATAATAGTTGTTCAAAATGTTTTGTCTTTGCTTGGAATATCAAAAGTAAAGCAAGACCGAAGTTTTTACCCAAAAAACCAAATTAAAAAAAAATCTTTTAACTGCTTTTTTTACAATCAAAGCTGAAAAGTGTTCTGATTCACCCCATTTTACGGTACCCTATTTTTAACATATAATCCAAAGGGTAACATATGCTTATATTTTTTAAATTTTGCTGTTCAACTTAAAACCTACATATTTTGTTTGTTTCGTTTCCTCGTATTTCAAAATCAAGTTTAAAAAATTTGCAAGGGAAGCTGCTAAACAAATCCGTTGAAGAAATTTCAATTGCTTTATCGAGAAAACTATTTTGAAATAGTTAATTTGATAGCTAAATTTATTTTATTTCTTTCCCTTTTGAGTTCAAGAAGTCAAAAATCAGGTAGCTATTAGTATAACTCACTTTTATTAAGAACAAAAGTTTTACAACAGTAAATAACTTTATGCATTATTCAGTTAATGCTAAATTCAAGTTAAACATATTTATACATACAAATATTACAAGAGCTAAGTTTTAGTCGGTGAAATTTTAATTGTGTGCACAATAAAAAGAATGGGCAGGAAAATGCACTTAGTTTTTTTTTTTTGCATGAAAATAATAAATAAATAAACATAAAAAGCCCCACACACACTTAAACAGTACGAGGTAGGAGAGAAAATGAGTTGCGAGAATGATGAAGTTGTCAATTTTATGAAATACTTTAGTAAGTAATCTATTCAGTAAAAACATAGATGACTAACAGATATGTAGACTACAATGCATAATTTGAAATTATGCAATAAGTTTGTCCCTTATTTTCAATTAACAGTAATTTACAAAAAAATCTGACGACTTCACAAGCATTAGTTTTACAGTACCATTCCATCTGTCAGAAAAACCTTATCAAACAGGCTTTGTTCAGCTTTTTAAATCGATTGTTTTATTTATTACTACAACAAACAACATGTAAAACTGGGTATTTTCTGTTGTCATATCCTCATAAACACCCGCTAATAACAAACTCATTTTAGTAACAATGTAAATAACATACAAAATAAAAATAAGTAATCAAACAAACAAAACCAAAAGCTGAAGTGATGCCAGCTCTGGGGTCTTTCATGAAAAGTATCTGAACATGGTTTTTTTCGCTTCTTTGTGGCAATTAAAACAATAACTTGCTGAGAAAAAATATAAAAAATGATTTGTATTACAGTTGCTCCAATCAGAGTTAATATTTTTTTTTAAATAATGAAACATTTTACGTAAATATGTGAAATCCGATTAGACACTTTCACTTTCATTCATGCGAATATGTTTACTGCTGCTGCTGCTAGCAGCGATCTGTTAGATTTTTTTTGACTGTTGAATTTAATTTTTATTCTGCGAATCTTACTGGTTGTCTTTTTTAAAATTATAATCGAGACTTTAAGTAAAAGAATTGAAAATGGGAAGACGGTCAATAAATACCACCAAAAGTGGTAAATACATGAATCCCACCGATCAAGCTAGTAAGTTTTCGCTTCATTTGAATACATGATCATTTGTATACAAACATGAAATAATGTCATGGAAGTAGCTTTGTGGTAAATTTTTTTTGCTCTTTTTCAAACATTAGACTGGTTTAATCATTTTGCTCTCTATCTTCGTATCTTTTTAATTAAATAATCTTATCGGTTGTGATAAATGATATATGTGCCTCAGTGTTTTAAACATCACATATTCAAATATCATATGATAATGCGCCTTTCTTGTTGTACGCATTCCTGTTTTTATGAACTGCATTTCTTTTTAAATTTCAGTTTCATTAAGAGAGGGGTTAATTCCAGAAACATGCTTTTTTTTTTCATTCCGAGATATGATTTCCAGGTCCTCCAAATGTTATTATTATTGTAAATTGTGCATGTGCATGCAATTTAAAATTAGCAGGTGTTACCGACCCGACCACCGGATACGTAATGGAGCATCGGCCACCTCTGGCGCATGTGCAGAGAGCGATGGGTCGAATCTGATTTCGAGAGACGACCGATCGGATCTAATTTCGAGAGCCGACCGATAAACACTTCCTGCAATCGGAGGAATAATGTGTGACCGACCACGCAAAGCAACAGATGACTTAAGCAATGCGAACGGTTGTTTAGTAAGAATAAAATTGATATTGAAACGAAATACGCGATCTGCAATTGTACTTCAAACAATATGTAGTTATTTATTGCGACGTATCGACGCAATCGGTCTTTTCGTATAGTGGACGTGGAGCATTATTGTAATTCAATCAGAACTTAAGTTATTCACACGAAGTTCGTAGCTTATGGCGACATACGTTCATATAATAGAGCTCCGACGACATGGCTAGCGGTGCTGCGATTTGACAAACAAAAAATTTGATTTAAACAAAAAAAGAAATCTTAGTTAATTACCTCTTGAGAGAGAATCCGAAATGCAGAAAAATCCCATTCCAATGGCGGATGCAAAGAGATCGTGATTTTCAGAATAAACGCATTACGCAAACAGAAAAGAAAAAAAAACAGCATATAAAAGTAAAATTGTTATAATTTATATTTTAAAGCTCCATGATAGACTTATTAATAGCAATCAACGTAATTGACGAAAAATTTAAATTAAATGATTTCAATTTTATTTTTTTGATTCTCATAGGAAACACTTCAATTTTATTTTTTTGATTCTCATAGGAAACACTATTTCGCTTGAAAATTTGAAATTTTCAATTTTAACAGATATAAAAATACTCTTTACTTATTTTCTCTTATCAAAGCAAACAAACATCAAAAATAAGAAAAATTCGATTCTGAAACCTGATGCAAAGAGATGATTGCATCATTTAAAATGAAGGCATCAAAAGTATAAGCACAGCAGATAAAGCAATGTATTAACTCAAAACAACTTTAGAATGTCATTTTAACAGGTCTAGATGATGTAAATCATAAATAATTATTAACATAATTGTCGAAAATCTGGATTAAGGGGAAAAAAATTCGTATGTTGGAAGATAACAGCATAGCGAAAAATACTGGATTTCCGGTTTTAACACACAAAAATATGCCAGAATTGAGGAATTAAGACCCAAACACAATTGCCCCTGGGGTTAGTGGTAGAAAAATAAAAAAATGTATTAATATGAGCAGGGGTGATTGTTCTCCGGTATTTTCATGATCGATGCGTTCGCCATTTCCCCACGAGGAGCTACCACAAGATGAATTGTCAGCCGAATGAGGAGAATCGAGATCCTACCGTTGAGTTGTTGCGATCCGTCCGTTGAACGGGTAAGCATCTGTGCACGCGCAAATGTATGGGTCGAATCCGGAATGCGGGACCGGCGGTCGGTTCTTTAACCACTGCGTTTAATATTTACCACTTAGACTTCTTGGAAAAACATTGTATGTTCACAGGGTTAGATATTGGTAAAAAAAGCCTACTGGTCCCTCGGACCAGTCAATATGAACATGTACTGGTCCGCAGACAACATTACTAGTCCACTTTCAATTTAATACTAAACATGTTTTTACTTAAAATTATTTTGTTACGATTACTTTCATTTTAAACAAAACGGTTTCATTTGTAACTCATTGATTAAACAGTAAAAAGCATGCAGTCGTTTGGCGGAAAGCACCCAGAAGTTTCTCGTGATTGACGATTTTTGGCGGCTGGTCCTCAGACCACTGATTTTTTTTTTTTTCTGGTGGTCCGAGGTGAGTTTCACTAATCTGGGACCAGTGGACCAGCAGTAATTTCGAACCCTGTTTCAGTAGCACAGCCAGTGGTTTTGACTCCCTCTACATCCATCATTGATTTTAATTAAAAGTTAGGTTTTCTGAAATTATCCTGAAGTGGTCATCTTTTTAAAATGTTATAAATTTTAAGACTTGAATTTACTCACAAAAATTGATTCTATTTTAGGAAAAGAAGCAAGAAAAAGAGAATTAAAAAAGGTAAAAACTGTATAATATTTTGTTTCTCTTTCATTTTAAATAAAACATATTTTATGCTTTTATGTCTCTTAAGAGTGTTTCATGTTTGCACTGAAAGTTTACTTTCCAACTTTTTTTATTGATGAAAATATTCTTTAGTTATAATCAATTTTATAAAATAATTTTAATATGGAGTGGGAAAAATATGGGCATTGATTGAAAAATATCTTTTACTTTAATAATACTTTTCAACAGCTTGATTCAGTGATTTTCAAATTCAATTGTAATCAACAAAAATATGTAAAGGGGAAAAAAAAGGCGAGGGTGGGGAACAAGTTTTAAATTTTTTTTAATGCAAAAATTAAGGGGGGGTTGAGATATGAATTGAAAATAATAGCCTGAGAATACTAGAGCTCTTTAAAACAGTTGAGAATAGATAAACTGTTATGTATTTTTTAAATTAAAAAAATTTCAAATGTTTTAAAATAAGAAAAATAAACTTAGTAATTTAACCGTGCATTTCATTTTAAATGATTTCATATTATAAAGTTACAGTTATTATTATCATTGTTCTTATTGATCTTGAAAAATTAGGATTTCAATTATTGTAAATACTGTTATTTTATGATTGTGCTAATTATGCTGCTGTATATGTTAGTTGACGGTAATTTTTGTAGCATTATTACTGATTGGTGTTGAATATTTTAGAATAAAAAACAGAGACAGATGGTGCGTGCTGCTGTTTTAAAGGGAAAAGATCCTCTACAGCTTATAAACGATATGGAAAAAATTGATGAGATGGGTAAAGATGTTATTAATTTCACATTTGTTTACTCACTATTGTGATTTTCATTTATTTTTTAAAATTGTGTGTCTTTTGCCCATACTTTTTTATTGATAGCAATTTTTATTTTAGAGTTCAATGTTAATGCACCACCTTTGCTGAATGAAAAAGTTTTGAAAGATAAACGAAAAAAACTGAAAGAAACATGGGATAGAGTTATGAGGTTATATGTAAGTAAGCTTAAGTCGTTTTTAATGCTTAGTTTCTTTGACAAAATTTAAACTTTGAAAGTAGTTTTTTTTCTTTTAAGAGAAAATGTATATATTTTTTCTTTTTAATTATTTCTTTTTTATATTACTTACTACAGATTAATAAGGTTTAAAAACTGAAGGTATGAATATCTTTTAGTCATGTAATCTATTTTCATGTATTTTCTCTGTTTTAATCCTTCACTCCCCACCAAAATATGTTTCTAATCAGTATTAAAAATAAAAGCAGTCATTAGTCATATTTTTGTAACCAAAAATTTTGACTTGGTGCCTAGATTTCCTACCCCAGGCGCCAAATGTGACAGTCAAAGTTTTGGATCACATTGAATCTTTTCTTTATTGAATCATTATGATTAGAATGCATGATTGGTCAGAAGGATAAATTTGTGAAAAGTTTATTTTCAAATGCAATCAATTTCATCTTTAAAAAATATTCTTTTGTATATTTTACAAATAAGTTGTTAGCTGTGTGTAACATACAGCAGCATATGATTTTTTTTTTTTTTTTTTGATACATGTTTTTTATTCATTACAAATGGCATCTAAGTAGTTCGTTTTGACTCCAAAAAAAAAATGTATATTAGGCACCATCATGACACCTAGATTGAATCTCATTTCTAACACTGCTTATAATTATTTTTATTATTATGCTGTATCAATTGCATTATTTAAGATAAATTTATTTAAAAAAAAATCTTTATGCATTAATACTAACTCTCATTTCATTCCTCTTATATTAAAGAAAAGTATTTTTCAATAATTTACAGTTCAAAGAAGATAGAGAACGATTCAATGAATTGAAAAAGCTTGAGTTGGAATATGAAGCCAAACGATCAATTCTTGTAAAGTATTTTGGTAATTATGCTATTGTAAATATATTTAAACAATAATTCTCAGTTCTTTAAATTTGTGAAGTTTTTTTTTCTATTCAATTTTTAACTTTTTTTCTCTTCTCTAGAATCTGTTCGCATTGCACAGCAAGTGCAAGTTGATGAAATCCCTCTACCTGACACACCAGAAATACCAATGTTCTGTAAGTTTTGAGCAGTATTTTTTACTTAATAAAGATTTATTTTTTGTTTCCCTATCAAACTTTATTCAAACATTTTTTGAAATATCTTTTGGTGTACAGTACAGAACCTTTTATCCGGGAACCAAAATACCGGGAAACCAGAAAACCGGCAACATTTTGTCTATTTTTCTGCTACTTTTTAAAATACGCATTTTCGGCAATTTCTAAAAAATGAAGAGCTTTTTTTTTGTTTTTCTTTTGAAATACCTAAATGAATATGAACGGCTTCTTCATAAATACAATATAAGTGGCATATAGCTCAGATATTTAATATTGTAGTATTTATAAGCACTTCTGGATCGTTTTCTCTTCAGGATGCATTTATTTGTTATAGTAACTTGGGTTTTATAAACAATTGACAAATATCGCTTCGTAACGATCCAGAAAACCGGGAAATTCAGTTATCCGGGATAGCTGTGGTCCCAAACATCCCGGATAATTGGTTCTCTACTGTATTTACTTTTTGCGTTAGTAACTAAATTATTGTTAAAACAAGGTTGAGGTTGAGATGAATCTGTTAATTTTTAATTCTTAAATTCAAACATACAGTGGCTCTCAAAAGTCTGCTTACATCTATAGTTTTCAATGAAATATAGCTCTATCCACAAATAAATGAATATTTCAGAATAGGAATTTATGAATAAGAACTATATTCTGTTCTCAACTAAGCTGAATGAATGATTTTAATTACACAGTAAAACTTTCTTTTTAAAAAATCACTAAACAAAACTTATTAAAACTTTTATTCCACAAAAGTCTTCGTACACTTTGAAAAAAATATCAATATATTATTAAACATCATAATTTTTCCTTAAATTAATATTTAGTAGGATAGCCTTTAGCATACACAGCAGCTTTTAAGCGTCTGGGAATAGATTTCACCAGTTTTTTTTGTAATTTCTGAGTCAATTTTCAACCACTCATCCATAATCACTGATTTTAGCTCATTTTTTGTTCTGGTGTCATGTTTTCTGATCCTAACTTCCAATTCTCTCCAAATATGTTCAATTAGATTCAAATCCGGAGATTGAGGTGGTGTTTTCAAAACTTTTAGACAATTATACAGGCATCAGGAGCGAACGTTGAAAGTTGTGTGCTTAGGATCATTGTCCTGATAAAAAACAAAGTTATTGCCAATACCCAAATTTTAGGCTGATAGTTTCAAATTGTTTTTCAGAATATTTAAATAAACTTGATGATTCATAATTCCATCAATAAAAACCAAATTTCCTAGACCTGATGCTGACATGCACCCACACAAGAACACCTCCGCCGCCATGTTTTAATGTTCCAACTACCGTATTTTTTGCCGCATAAGATGCACCCAATTTTAAATTAAATCCCCCAATTTTAATTAATCTTAAATTTATACTGTATAAGACGGCGCGTCTTATACGGCGAAAAATACAGTAAGTTTTTAGAATTAAGCTCCTTATTTTTCCTTCTCCATACAGTTATACGACCATCTGAACCAAAAATATTAAACTTGCTTTCATCTGCAAACAGTACATGTTTCCAATACATTTCGGGCTTGTTTAACATCAATTTTGCGAAGGAAAGTCTGAGCCTCCTGTTTTTCGAGCTAACAAAAAAAATTTTCCAGGTAGAGCGCCCATTTAACCCAGCTGATCCGAGGATTCTGCGAACAGTTTCTGGTGAAATTGATGTAGAAATAATTTCATCAAACTCTGCAGAAACTTTTACTACACTCAAATGTGGGTTTTTGACAAATTTTCTAATCATAATTCTGTGATCACGCTTTGTTAGTTTTGACGGTCTACCTTTCCTTACCTTATTTTCGATCCTATTTTCTTCTTTAAACCGTTTAATCACACACTGCACCGTCGAATGAGTTAGATTAACTAATTTGGCAATACTTCGATATGATTTACCCTGAATATAATGAAAAAAAATTAGTTTTTCGAATCACATTAGTTGTTTTTTTACGAGTGTGGCCATCTTCAAAGAATATATAGAATTTTGCGGAGTAAACAAACAAGATTTGATGCCAAACGATTATATTAAATGTTATCTACAAGAAAAAGTAATAAAAAAATGTCAGACGATAATTTTAAGTACGAATTTATTCGACATTACTTGGGTGTATGAAGACTTATGTGGCACGTTTTTTCTATGACTCTGTATGTTTGGACCAATATCAAAAAGAAAAATAGTTAATTTTTCAAAACTAAATGCTGAGTTTCATTCAGAATAACATAAAAACAGTAAAAAAATATTGAAATCAATACTCAAGTTCAATTCCAGGGAATATGGCGTTTTCTACAAATTTTCAAGGTGTACGAACACTTATGTGAGCCACTGTATGTGTAGTTCTTAAACTATGCATCTGAATATTTCGTTTGTTATTTTTAATCTTAAATCTTTTGCTTATTTTAATGTAAAAAGATTGCCACCTCAGCTAAATATTTTCATAACTCTCACCTAACTTTGCAATATGGCTCAAAATTGTCTTTGAGATATCATAGAAAATGTTTGCTGTTTATTTTTAACTCTTAATAAACAAGTGAACGAAAGTTTAGATGTATTGTAATAAATTAAACATATTAGTTTCTTTTTTCGTAGCGGAACCTACATTTAAAATTTTTTCATCTTGGCTGTAAAATATCAAGTATATTTTTCTTTTAATGTTGCTGTAATTACATAGGGACTGTAGATTTCTTTCTTTTTGCTGTATTTTCAGATTATCAAAAACACTAATAGCACTTTTTTATGTAGACTTGATGTCATTTACTTCTTGAATTGTGCATTTTTTTTCCTCCAGTTACTTTTGCTAAAACTTTTAACTTATTTTTTCTTAATGGCATAGTCAAATGAGGAGGGCTATAAAATTGTTATTGGAAGTAAATTTTTTCCTTGACAGAAAACTGAAATTTAAAAATGCTGTTCAATTTTCATAAATTGAATATCAACTTTTTTTGAAAATTAAAACATGCCGTACTTGCACATACTTCTTACTGAATATAAAACTCTACTATTTTCATTGTCTGCAAGTAACATCACCTGTGTATTTTGTTTTGGAACTTATAAAACTTGGAACTTTGAAAACTTTGTTAAAGGATTAAATACAATAAAGACTGATTTAATACAATACAATATACAATAATACAAGTGTGGAAAAAAATTCAAAAATGAAAAGAAAGAACTTGTCCCCCCCCCTCTTTTTTTCCACACAGGAATCAGTAAGATTAATTGTAACTGTTCAGAATCTATTTTAGTCTGAAAATTGCTTACTTTCATGTTTAGCAGCCACTTAGTTCATTAATTCTGAATATCAGTGCATAGATTGTTAGAACTATAGATTGTACAGTAAATAAACAATAGTAAGAGAGCTAGTTTTCATTCCACTCACTCAAGTGTTGAATATCCAGTTAGGTAAATAATATCACAATTTCGATATTACTAATTTCACTGTTGAAACCCAAGAAATTATTTTGGAGAGTAGATACAAAACTGTTTGTGGATTTGTACTATGTGATTTTCCTATGATTTTATACTTGTAAGCAATGTATAAAATTCTTATAAGAGCAATCTGATTCTGTCAATGCAAAATCTAAGCTTATATCAAGCATAAAAAATTGCTACATTTCTGCAGCTTTGATTTTGCTAATGTAACCTTTTCATTGAAGAACAAAGGAGTTACTTCTACAACCTTTTCTATGAAGAAAGTGGGAAGAGCCAAATTTTTACTTGAAGATGGTTAGGAATGATAAAAAATAGCATCCATAAAGCATGCAGAAAAAATACTTTTGTTTGCAACTAAGTACACCTTAAATGAATTTTTCTAAAGTTCAACTTTTTTTAAAAATATAACTTTCATTTCTAAACAATGCTCTTATATAAATTCTTCAACATGGAAGCAAAGCAATTTTTCTGTTCAAAAAAGTTAAAATATCAGAGTGCTGAAATAACTACAAAATAATATTTTTCAGTAAAACATATAATTTCCAAAACCAATGATTCTTCAAGAAAAACAACAATGTTCCACGATTAGAAGCACAGGCAAAGTATTTACAATAAATGCATAATAAGCGCAAAATTTTGACAAATCTGTTTACTTTTGTTTATTTTAATTCATAGTGACTTCTCAAATTCCTCTACCAAGTGAAATGGAAATCATGCCTGAAATTGATACAACTATAATGCCACATTCAATATTAAAGAAAGCTCCAGTGTTCAGGTTTACTACTTTTTTAATTTCATTTTTTCAAATGAAATTTCAAGTGTCAATTATGATATCCCTTAAGATTATTGTAGTTTTTATAAAAATTATGATCTATTTTTTTTAAATAAAAATTAGCCATCTATTTTATATTAAAGAGCTTATGCAATGGTGACTGTTCTGGTTAATACTTTTTAAAATTTATTTTTCACTTTTTTGTTGTAATATTTAATATATTTATTTATTTCCAAAAGGTAAACAATGTGCGACATTGTTTTGTTCTTTTTCTTGTACTTACAAAAGATTCTTTCATATGATTTTAGAATTTACATGTAAAATTATCAGCTGGTTTTATTTTTCTAACTGTTTCTGCATGGAGCAAACAGGGTGTCCATCCTATCGTGGCTCAATAGCTAATTTCTAAACAGTTAGAGATAAACATATAGTTAATTTTGGAAAAAATCTCTAAATTACGAAAGGAATTTGGGCTACGAAATGTTTTTCAAAAACATCAAATTTTGAAAGAGTTACGAAATTTTAATTTTTATACAGCTCCCCAGTCATATCAATCATATTTAGTGAAACATTCTTGACACTGTAACGTTTAAAACTAAAAAAAAATCACTCTTCTACCACAAAAATTGACTCAGTTATGACGTTTGACTCAGTTATGACATTTTGTCGTAGAACAGTGATTTTTTTTTAGTTTTAAACGTTACTGTGTCAAAAATGTTTTGCTAAACATGATTGATACGATTGGGGAGCTGTATAAAAAATTAAATTTCGTAACTCCTTTCGTAACCCAAATTCCTTTCGTAATGAAGAGATTTTTTCCAAAATGAACTATATGCTTATCTCTAACGGTTTAGAAATTAGCTATTGGGTCACGATAGGAGTAGACACCCTGTATATTGTTTTTGTTTCATATTACAAATTTGAAAATAATATTCATCATAATAAAACAGTGATGTTATAATTATAGTCAACAACCAGAACAATATACCAGTAGTTTAAGAGCTCCTGGGATACCTCCTGGTCCTGTGCCTGACCTTTCGAGTGATGAGGAGGAAAATGATGATGGTAATTCATTGGTTTTGTTGTGGAACATGTTTTTTTTTTTTTTTAAATAGCTGTACTTTAATAAGCAAGCCTTTTGTTTACTATTCTATGTTTTGTTAATATGTTTTCAAATTTTTGATCAAATAACCAAACAGTAATTTTATGGTTGTAAATATGGTATGGTTAATGTACAATTTTATGGTTGCATTTTGTTTTTGGTTTCATTAAAGAACAGTTATTGCATGCTCAAAATGTAGTGAAAAACATATGACGCAAACAAAAGTTGTATGAAAGTTAGTATGTGAAAGGTTGAAACATGAAGAATCAGAAAGTACAAAAATATGATTAAAATAAAAGAAATACATTCCTGTGAGTAAGGCCATTAAGCTTCTTTTCTGGTCCCTAAAAGTCACTTAAAAATGTAAAAAAATTTATTAAATTGGTTAATGAATCACTTTTTCATGATTATACATGGGAAGAACCAGATGAAAAAGATTGATTCAATTATTACCCAAAACAATTTTTTAATGAAGTAATTAAAGAGGCGTACAGTTAAGCTTCAATTATCAGAACCAACCTGCATGACAAATAAGGAAAAGATTGGATAGTTGACAGGGAACTCAAGAGATATTGCTACTATTAAAATGGAACTATACCCTATTTAACGAGAACTGATAGTAGAAGTAAACAAAGAGGGTTGCCACATTCACAAGTTACTCCACCGATTGGCAATTCTACTTTGAATTTCAACTGCACTTTATTCGTAGCGAGAAGTGCCCCAAAAGAAAGTCACGGGAAGACAGTACGAACAACTTAGAAAAATCGCTCTACACATGCAAATTTTACAGAAAAAAAGTACTTCTCTATTTTCAGAGAATACCATTATTTTTTGAAAAAAAAAAAAATCTTTTCTCAGTAAAATTATAACGTATGAAGATACTTTGTTGGAAAACATGATTTATTAAAGGAATCGGGGAGCGGGATCTATGTTTTGTTTTAAAGATATAAATACAAACATTTCTTCACCAAAAATGTCCATTTAGCTTGAGTAAAAATAAATAAATGAATTCAAATAAATAAATAAATAAATAATACAACATGTAGTGTTGTAAATTGTTATTTTATAAACCTTGATTCCAATGAGTTTTTTTTTAAAACAGACAATAATTGATGTTTAAATGCAGATTGCTTTTAAAATATCTATATTTTTTACTGTCATAAAATGTTTCAAACTCGGTACTTAAAAAACATAAAAGTGAAAATTAGAAAATGCAAAGTGTTTTTTAAAATTATTTTCAATCGATTTACACACGTGAGAAATTATAATGTTGAGAATTATCTTCTGCAACATTAAAAAAATCATGAATAAGACTCATTTAGATTACTAAGAAAAAGAAAACATAAATTGACTTACATCAAGTTTCACTCTCAGAACTTGTAGAATCATTGTCGCTGGAATTCAAATTAATGATCAGAGAATCAACTGTACTTTCAATTGCTTCGTCTAAATCCCACACTTGTTTTTCTATTCTTTCTGTGTGTTCAATACATTTTTTCCATTGTTCCGCTCCAATTTCATTTATGCCTTTTCTGCACAATTCCTCCACATCGGCTATTTTGAAGGTATTATTTTCCCTCGCCACAAACCCTTTCACTTGGGACCATATTAGCTCTATGGGATTTAGTTCAGCGTGATAGGAGGGGAGTTTCAAAATTTCTACATTATTTCTTGATGCTATTTTATTTACTGCAAATTTTTCAAATCTGGGTTTATTAGCCTTCACTAAGTCCAATAGCTCTGCTTTCAATAGATCTTCCCCAGCGATGATGTTTTTAGATTTGAGCCAATCTATAATCTCTTGCTTTCTGGATGATGAATTTGGTATTTTTTCTTCTCTTCGACAATGATACGAAGCATTATCCATCACTACGACTGAGTTTTGTTCCAGATGTGGCAAAATGTTTTTGAACCACTCTTCAAAACAAGCTGCATCCATATCTTTGTGATAGTCTTTGTTTTTGTTCGATTTGAACAGCAGGAGTCCTTGTTGTACAAATCCTGTTGAGCTGCCAATGTGGATAATTATCAATCTCTCCCCTTTTCCGGAAGAAGCTTTTAATCCTGTTGATAAGCCTGATAAAAAAGCCTGCTTTGATGTTGTAATTGTCGAATCTGTCCACACTTTGTCCAGTGTATGGCCAGCATTCAGCCAAGTCTCGTCCATATAATATATTTTCCGTTTTTCCTGTCTCATCTTCTTGATAGTTCGTAAATATTTTCTTCTCCACAAAATTATCTCACTTTTTTCAATGAGCGAACTGTTCCTTCCTCGTTTCAGATTCTTGAAACCTATCTTTTTTAAAAGGCGGTAGAACGTGACTCTTTTAAAGTTGGGCAAATCACTGTCATCGTTCACTGCTTTGAGCATCTTGTCCACTGTTGGAATTTCGTTTCGTCGGAAAAAATCGTGAACTTTTCTCCTGATGGCGTTTTTGTCAAAATCATCAATTACATCCAAAATACTTCTGCGGCACTTAGTCCTCTTCGGGGAATGCAACAGCCCATTTTGTTTGTATTCTCGAATGATTCTGTAAACAGAAGCAACACCAACTCCTGATGCCGTAGCAGCGTATTCAGCCACGTCACTTATCGACACATCGGGTTTGAATGAATTTCTGTTTTAAAAATATTCAAAATAATTTCTTTCTCAGATTTACTGATGTAAGACATTTTCTGCCTCTTTTTTGGCGGACTTAAATCCATACTAATTAATTTAACGCAAAAAAACAGAAGATAAATGTCGTGTTTTTGAGCAGACGAAAAGAACGAGACTGAACCCTTCGCACTGGCACCCTTCGAAAATTTTTGCTCTCTGCGTAATGTCAAAATAGAGGCCGACCAACAAGTGAGACCACGATTTGAAGGACACAAGGTTATTGGACAGATCGCCCTTCCACATTTTGTGGGGGATAATTCAAGCAAATGTTTCAAATAATAGAACAGACAAGAAGGCTCCTTCATTGACGTTACATATATTGTTGTTGATGAGCGTGGTGACAATCTCGGACACCTCCCTTAGCTTCGAAATACACACTTCACCGCACACTATACACTTGAGACATCAAGAGCTGTTCGGGCGTTAATTTCTACTCAGTGGCGGCGTTTTAGCAATGTGCGAACAACACGACAATACTGGATGGGATCCGTGTCCCTGGGGATACCACAGCGTGTCTTTTAAATATCCGGGGCTGTTGGCTGCACAAAGACCCCAAGAACTCCTATTGCACAGAGTGCTCCAAAGGGCCGCCTCGGTGTCTACGTTTTTAAAGTTTTATAGGCAAAAATTTATTTATTTCGAGGAGAGAGGGATGGGTACCAATTACCTTAAATTTTTAATGAAGTTGAAATCCAAAAAGTATGTATCAACAAACGATATTTATCAACAAAAAAATCTAATATTCAGATTCTCGTGATCGGGATAAGATGTCACTATAGAATTTAGAACAAGTTTTTGATTGAAGTAAAGTAGATGAACCAAATGCATGTGTTAGAGAAATCTCCGGAAAAAATACAATAAAGAAATTATATCAATAATATATTTTTTTTTAATTTCAGAAATTCTCGGAATATTTTTTAATATTTTTTTAAGAACTTTTTGCGGTGATATTTGTAGAACAATCTTGGATTGAAATAAAGCAAATGACGCATGAACTAAAAAATCTTTTGCAAAGAAAAGAAAATAATCAATTTTTAATGACATTTTTTTTGGGGGGGGGGGGAGGGGAAAAAATACAGAGAGAAGATGATGTGAAAAGAAGTGGGGGTTGGGGGGCTTCGTACAATTTTCATTACCTCCTCTTTATTTCCAATGATTATTTACAAATACAATACAATCAGAGCGATTTTTTTATATTTCTTACAAATATTTATTATAGAAGTAAATTCCTAAAACCAATGTTATTTTGACAACATACATTAATGCTTTGCATCATAAAATAAAGATTGATTTCAGTTGTTAAAAATGAACAACGTTTGAAAAACATTGCTTTTAGTTTTCCTATTGAAAACGGAAAAAAGGTGAAAACGTGAGCGAACATTTCGCTTATCTGGTTGGCGTTGGTTTCACTCATATTAAGCGCCAAGCAAACAGCAGTATCGCCAAGTGTCACGTTGCTTTGTTTACTTCTACTATCAGTTCTCGCTGAATAGGGTATATACATTTTTCTCTCAAAGTCATATTGTAACAAATGTGTGTTTCTATTGACTAAGTCCAATTAATAGGTAGGTTTAAAAAAATATTTTTTGTGTAAACATATTCCTGTGCACCTTAAGACTAGCAGCTGTTAGTGCTGTTATGTTTATTTTTACTTTTCAATTTCCTTTTAGTATTTTTTCTTCTTTATTTTTTCTGAACTTCGAAAATTAAAATTCAGTCTAAAAAAGCTTTCAATTGTGTTTTGTGTTGCACAGAAAAGGGGAAGAACGACAAAATAAATAGAGTGGAACAGCAAATTGAGCCATTTTGAAATATCTGCCATAAATTAATAGAACAACTTATGAAAATTTATTTTTATCATTGTAATCTATATAAAAAAGCATTAATATTTCACTCATAACATATTTATTTTTGAAAATAATGTCAGCAAACTGAGATAGCCTTCTCTCATCAAGACTCTGATAAAAACTTTGTGACGTCCTGTAAGGTTTGTTGCCATATTCCCGCTATCTCTTGACAAATGCTTTCTTTCAGTTGTTCCACAGTTGTGTGTTTATACCATTGTGGTATACCACAGTGTGGCCATTGTTTATAGACTTTACTTTCAAGGTAGCCTGTTAAAGAAAGTCTTTAAGGAAAGTCATGGACATTTTTTATTGGTGTCTGGATGAATACTTGAGGAAAGAAGGGCGTCACTTTGGTGACGTAATTTTTAAAAATCAAACTTCATTATAAATGAAATATAAATACAGTAGCCCCTCGTTATATTGCTCATTCGGATATATTGCTCTTTTCTTTTGTCTCCCCAAAAAAACTTTTAGTTCAAAACCATTTTTGAGAAAATATGTAAGGTGCTCAGAAAAGGTCTCTTTCTCATTTATTTTGTCATCAATGAACAAAACGAAGGTTCTTCTATTCTTCTCAATTCGCTGAAAAGAAGCAGCAAATTCCTGTCACCCAAACTTGCATACTACAGAGAAAGTTTGGAAACAACTGAACACTTTCTTTTGTATTGATACAATGAGTGAAAAGCATCTGTTAGTAATGTGTAGTAGTAATCTGTAAAAGTTATATTTTTTTGTTACTTTTGACTGAAAAAAAAAAGCTAATGTTCGAATAAATGAATTTTTATGTATGTGCACGTATAATTTACTTGCATGCTGGATAGAAAACTATTTTTAATGACCTCGGTTATATCGCGCTTTCGGATATATCGCGCTTTTTTCTTGTCCCCCAAAAAGCGCGATATAACAAGGGGTTACTGTACTTTTTTATGAAAAGTACAATGATATGAATAACTTTTTCTTAAGCTACTCCATAAATTTTTGGCAGTTATTTTAAAATAGCCCAATTTGCTGCTGTACCTTATAGATATTCTGTTGCCTTAACCTTTATTTATGTGTGTTCCCCAGTTCCTAAATTTCTATTGTTGCTGCTCCCAATGATATATTGGTGGAGTCAATTCTTTCGATTTGGTTTGAAAAAAAAAAGCAATACATGAGCTATTTGGACCGATTGAACAGTTCAAATAAACAAAATTCGAAAAATCATTCTCCATATCTTTTTTGCATAATAGTTTTTCTTTTAGTCAGCCATTTAATTATATAAGGTGGCTAAAATTAAACTGAAAGTTCTCAGAAGCTTATAGCTCTGTTTCTATTATACAGATCCGAATGAAACTTTAAACATGCATATCATATGCAAATGAAAAAAAAAGAGAGAGAAATCATAAATTTTCTGTCTAGTGGTGCTGTAACAATGTGATGTAAAAGACTAGTGAAATATTTTTTTAAATTTACACACTAATCTTCATGCTTTCACTTTGCTGGTCAACTGTATGCTGAGAGCATACCACCCCATTGTCAACAACCTCATGCAATATATAGTAGGAATGAGGAAACATGATGTATAATGCTAACTTTTAAGTCTGGATCATGTTACACATTCTCGATGATTACAATCTTTGAGAAAACTTCACAATTCAAAGACATCAAGATTTACAGCTAGTGACCTTGCTGGTCTGGCAATTAGGCAAGTACTCAATATGACACATTCATTTGAAAAACTGGTTTGAATTAGTTTTGACCAGGGTTGGCTTTTTGCCGGCAGAAACCGGTTTTTGCCCTGCCGGTGGCAGAAACTGGCAAAAATTAAAAAATGTCTATTAGAACTCTAGTAATTTATAAAACACCCGTAGACCAAGTAAGCTAAAAAAATAAAAATCAATTTCATTATTGTAAAAACTTGATAAAATAATTAATATTCAATAATGTAATGTATAAAGAAAAAAAATATATTGATAATTGATAAAATGAGAGAAATTATACACAAAGAAATGCCATCCGTTACAACTTACGGGTGTTCAGCTCACTACCTAAATCTTCTTGGACTAGATATTACACCAGATTCTCTTATAAAACATGTGGTTTGAGTCCAAAAATATTTCAGAAACCATCATAGACCAGGATCTTGGCTTCAAGACTACTCAAAAGCTGTGAAATCACATATACCCTTTAATACACGGTGGAATAGTCAGGTAGATTGTCTGGAGTCTTTTATAAAGAATTGACCATATTTATTTACAAATACTATAAGACATGAAGAAGATATTGATGAAAAAGGAATTGTACAGATCATAAATTCTCCAGATGATCCACAAAGAAGTCAAACACTTGTTACTACAGATAAAACCCATTGCTATTGCTCTTGATTCAGTTCAGAGAATTGCTCAATTGCAGATGCTTGCAATGTTTGGATGAATTTTTAAAAAAGAAGAGGCTCTTATGTGTGCTCATGAAAAAGAAGTTATGAAGAGATTTAAACAGGCAGTTGCTGATAATCATTTACTCGCTTATTTGCTTCATCCAAAATATTTAGGTGTGAAATTATCATGTGCTCAAGAAGAAAGTGTAAGAACTTTACTCGCAAGTATTAACCATGATTTCGTACCTTATACCATAGCATTGCAAAGTAAATCAGCCCCATTTTCAGAAATTTATTTCGCCAGTCAAGTTTTGTCAACTACCCCAGTAACCACGTGGTGGTCTAGTTTGAAAAAATGTGCAATAGACGAACATTTTATAAATCTTGCTTATACTTTAATGGCAATGCCAGCTAGTTCTGCTGGGGGTTGAGAGAATCTTTTCAAATTTTTCATTCATTGTATTTTGTTATCAACTGCTGCAGAGTGCAAACAATGTAACTTTTGATTTTGAATGGTAATATTGGATAAATACCTGTGTTTTATCTATTGTATGTCAGTAATTACTTTCATGTCATTTTTTTGAGTTTCAGCCAGTTCCTGCCAAAAATGTAGCAAAAACTAGTTTTTGCCATGCCGGTTTTAACCGGTGGTTTTTACCGCCTTGGCAGAAACCTGCCAACCCTGGTCTTGACTCATTTTGCGCTATAAACAATTGCTCCATAACTTGGTGGCCAACAAACAGCCTTTTGATCTTCACAGAATGCTGTCAAAGTATTGCACTCTATCCCTGCTATAAAGTGCAGAGCTTTTGGTCAAAGCTTAAGTATCTAATTTGTTAACTGCATACTTAACCTGTTATATAAAATAATGCTTTTATTAGCTATTCTGGCAAAACAAACTAGAGGATTAATGCCTGTATGTTCACATTCAGAGACTGTTCACTGCAGATGAATGATTTCTTTGAACTACACCCATCACCTTAATAGAAAATTTACATTAGCTACATATTTGCAGATGGGTCAAGTAATACAGTAATATCCATTGTCAAAATTTCAACTTTTCTTTTTTACATGAACCTTGTCCACGTGATCTAGAAAATATAGATTTAAAATTTCATTTGGATCTGCTCATTAGAAACAGAACTATGAGCTACTCAGTACTGTCAGGTTAATTTCAACCACCCTGTAGAAGCATCAATATCATATTTAAATATTTAGTTACACACAGTGGCGCACACTGGAATTTTTCAAGAAAGGGTTCCAAAGCTGAAAAGTCAACCATTTTCGTATCAAACTTCTTCAATGCACCCACAAACTTATTCTTTTGATTTTATCAATTTTCGGGAACAAACACATTCAAAAATCAATTATTGCAGTCATAAATTAGCATACATTAACCAGTTAAATTATAAATAACAAATATTTAATTAATGACTAGAAAACAATTTTAGAATTTACTTTTTCTCCCTTCTTCAAAAAGAAAAGTATGCAAATCATTTGTAGTAGGCCGTGAATTTCCTTTCACTTCCTGTATATTTTGTTTTTCATCTTCACATACGTTTTCCACAAAAGACAATAATGTGACTTGTTCTCGTTTATGATTTTAATTTATTAGTTTTACAAAAAAAATTTTAAATCATATTTTTACAACTGAAAATCAAAATCAATTCACACTGCATCGAAAGAATATCCGTGTTGCATAATCACCATGTAATACAAATAATAAAAGAATTTTTGACTTTTTTGTCATTGGCTTACTAGTGCATGTGTTGAGATGACTGTACAATAGGATTATAAACAATAAAAAAATGGGGGTGGTAGGGGAGTGCGGACCCCCTTGTGTGTGCCACTGGTTACACAACCAGTTTTTAATATTGAGTTTCTGAATATTTTGAATATTTTAAGACTAATTAGAATTTTAGTAATTACTGTAAGTTGTGTTACAATCTATTAATATAAATGAAATATAGAATAAACAAATGATTCAAATATTTTTTCCCCGTAGATGCTCTTAATGAAGAAGATAATGAATCTACTATTCAAGACAAATTTGGTAAATTAAGTTGTATATTAGAGATTTTGTGTAAACTTTTTAAATTTAAATTTTATTTTACATATTATTGTAATTACTGTTATTCTTATTTATTTATTTATATTTGAAGGTAAATCAAGAAAAATAAGATTTGCTGATGAAAAAGAAGCACAACATTCAAAAACTACAGATTTTGAAGACGAAAGAGACAAGGAAAAGGTTCTGTATTAATTTTTCATTTGTACATTTATGTAGTTTTTAAATTATTTAATATTATCATGAATATATGCATGTTACAAATACAATAATGGGATTTGTAACATATATAAGAATAAATCAGTATGTATTTATTTTTTCTTTTGAAAAATTATTTTGCCTTGAATCTCATGTACACATATTTATTATTTAGGGAAAGCATGTAGATTATATGGATACATCTGAAGAAATTTCTGATGATATTGAAAGGCCAAAACTTGAAGACATTCCTATTCCACCAGCGCCACACTCTACACCATTGCCACCAGGTCCACCCCCAAGACCTCAAGGATTACCTCAAGGTAGAATTTAAAATATTTTTATCAATTATGTTCATTTCATTTGTATTCTGGTTAAATATTTTTTATTAATACATGTATGAGACTTTTAACATTATTTATTTGAATGTGCTGCAATGTGAAATCGGCCCCTTTGCTAATACTTTTCAGCTAGTGACTGCTTTAAATAATTTATTTCTATTAAAAATAAGATACAAAAATATTAAATAAGAGTTTATTATCAATCTATCTTTTATTGTCAAATTTCAGACATTTCATTGGAAAATAGAGTAATAATTTGGCTTTAAAAAATATTAATAGTCATCAAAAGCATGTACTGTTCGATGTATGCATGTTAATTTTTTTTTTTTTAGAGAAGAATTGTAATCTTTTACATCCAATTACACGTTACATTTTTACCAACAACTGGAGAAACATACATTTAGTAAGACTGCAACCATATGCATTTCAGTGCAAAATATTTGAGTTTTGGTTTGAACTTGAACCTTGAAATAAATAAATCAATGAATAAATATTTTTTAAAAAAATTACTAAAAAGTTTGCTATAATGAGAAAATAACTAACTTGGAAGTAAGAATATTTTATGTTAGCTGCAGAATTATTGAAGTCTCATTACTTTTTTCATTTGGTAGCATTAAACATCATTTAAAATACTATCCAAGCAATTAATATTGTTATTCCAAGCAATTAATATTGTTTTAACTTTTAAAAGTTTTAATTTATATTTTATAGTTGAACTTTTTATCTATTAGATATTCACTTAAGATAGATTTAGCTTTGAAAAAAAAATAGTTTTCTCATCACGTTAGCTAATGCAGAAATCGAATATAAGGAAGTAAAAAATACCAATTGTACATGTTGCGCCACCTAGCGAAAGTTTGTCCTAAGAATGCCCTATAATGGTGGAACATGCCAAAATAAGAGGGGAAAAATCCCTATTGCTTTAAAAATTGTTGTCATTTTTGCTCCTCATACTTCACATTTTAATGAAACTTTTCATGTAAATTTATGACTTGTTTTTAAAATAATTGGTGGATTATTTTATATTTTAATGACTTAGTTTAATGAAACTTCTAATCATAAATGTTTGGGTAATTCGGCGAAAATTTTGAAACTGCTCCAAGTGTTCCACGTTATGACATTTTTACTCATACTTTGTCATACCTACTGGATTTTTCATTATGAAACATTTGTGCACATCATTTCAAGCCACTTTTGTAAACTGGCTCCTTTTAATGCTATAAGAAGGATCCATCAGTCTATCTGTCTGTTGCTTAATACAAATAATCAATATCACAATTTTTTTAACTAGGACCGCCACCTAATGTTTCCGTGATGTTCAGGCCGCCTCCTTTGCGAGCAGGTATACCTCCACCTCCTCGTATGTTACCCCCAGGAGTACCTCCTCCTCCTCCCGGAAGACCTACGCTGCCTCCACCTGGGCTACCTATACGACTTGGAGCGCCTCCCATTCGCTTGCCACCAGGACCTCCGCCAGGTAAGATCACTTTGATTTAGCAAGCTTGTTTCATTTTAGTTTGTTATCCTTAGTCTCTAATTGTAAAATAGAAGCTAACACATTTCCTAGTTTTCTTGTTAAATTTTATGTCAAATATAAATAAAAACTTTGAATGTAGCATGAAAGTCATTGCTGAAATATTACTGAATATCACCAATTAGGCTGTAACTGTATGTAATCTAAGAGGAACGTATTAATTAAACAAAGAAAAGAGTTTACTTGAAAAAATGTTAAATTTCTGTAAGAAAAATGTCAAACTTATTTTTTACAAATCATTGATGAGAGAAGAGGTATTTAAAATATGCTTTTGGTTTTTGAGGTTCTACTGTATATTTTGAAAATGTTAAAATCTTGAGATCTTATGTCACATAGATAGAAAATTATTGCTCTTAGGGATTTTCGAAATTTTGATTATTATGCATAAGTTATGAAGTATTTCTTTTTATCCGCGTGGAAAGGGGAAATAAAGAAAGCTGACAGGCCCGTCATTTAGGGGGGGGGGGCAATTGCCCCCCCCCCCTGACTTTGAGAAATCAATGTATTTACATATAAGTGGGCGTGGTTTTTGATGTTTTCTGGTGAAATTGTATTGTGTTTTTACCCTTTGCCCCCCCCCCCCTGGAGAAACCTGAAATGACGTCCGTGAAAGCTGACAAAAAATAAATAAATAAATAAAATCCAAATGCTTATACTTCAAGCTAAAATCATTAACAAAATACATTATTTCAACATGTTTGATTTCTTATTAATTAGGTTTACCACCGCCTAGACTTCTAAGACCTCCTACAGCTCCCCCACCTCGGTTAGCTAGTACTACGACTGCATCAGTGTTGCCTCCAGGAACAAATGCAACTACAACTGCTGCACCAGCATCAAATATTACAGTGCTAAGTGCGCCTCCCAGTTTAATGCAGCGTCCCAAAGTTCTCGCAACTGAGGAAGATGCTCAAAGGTCAGCAACCATAGAAGCTAAACCTCAAATTAGAAATTTAAGTGCAGATGTTATGAGGTTTATGCCTACAACCTTACGTGTGAAAAGAGAAGATCGACAGAAGAAAGGCTTATCCAAAAATGGTCCAACATGTAAGTTTGTCCTTTTTTTTTACTAAAGCTTCATTTTACCAAATGAAACTTTTTATATTGACTTTCATTAATTTCTAATTAATTACATCTAGCTGAAATTTCATTTATAATGTGTGAGTAAAATGTCTACTATGTTTAGCTATCAATTGGTAATTACTAACTGAAAATTTTCTGTATCTTAACAAGTATTCATTATCAACTATATTCATTATTTTGTTATTTATTTCATGTTTCAGCAAAGTATTACATTTTCTTCCTGTAAAATATTTCAATTTTACATCGCACTACTTTATTTTTATAAATAGTTTATATTCTTCCCATAATCAACTTTATAATGCAAATGCTTTTTTCAGTTGAACCAAAAGACAATTATCCATCTGCTACACCTGTTGCAAATCCATCTATATCAGCACCTACTAAAGATGATGCATATCAACAGTTTCTTAGAGAAATGGAGGAACTATTATAACTATCTTCATTTTCATTTATGTACATACTATTGTAATTTAGTTCATATTAAAGTAAATTGTGTTACAGTTGTTGAAAAGTATATTACTTGGTAGCCATTGACAAAATCCCTGTCTAGTTATTTGAAGCTATTAACTAAATTCTATATATTTTCATGAAATTAATTCTGTATTGTACATTTATCATGTTATGGAAAAAAAAGGTTAAGTCCAAAATTCAAATTTTCCCTACTTTGAAATCACTCACATTATTGTAATATAATAATTTACAATAATGTAATTTAATTTTTCTCACAAATACTTGCGAAGAAAAGATATGTAATTAGTATGGATTCAAATTGGAATTGGAAAAATTTAATTTTGAACTTGGCCTTTTTTTTCACACAAAAAGTAGAAACACCTAAAATGTAAAAAACACTTTACTTTTCAAACTTTTATTAGGTAAAAAGATTTTGATCACATAAACTATAAATTAACAAAAAGTACGATAAAGGTGCTTATAAAATACTGCATTTCAAACAAATATCAACAACATAATGGCTCATTAGAAGTAATAATCATCACAGTTAGGGCCATGCTCCACATTGATGTAAAGCAGAAACATAAAATGGATTAAATAGTGTTCCTATGGAAAGTACCTGGATTTTCGGTTTCGGTCACGTTTTTGCTGATGTGGAGCAGGGCCCTTACTCTTAAAGCTTAAGAAGAGTGTTTTATTTATGAACATACTGAAAAGAGAAAAATATAATTGCCTGATGATTTTGATTTGAAATACAAGCTAAGGATTTTTTAGCACGAGCATTTTTAAAAGGTTTTGTGACTACACAGAAATTGTGCATGTTTACCTTATACACGCAGCGAGTAATACTTCATGTTAAAATTTTCTAGTTAAGTAATTAGTAAAACATTGTATTTTTCATTAAAAAAATAAAAGTATTATAATCAAGATATGCATAAATAAAACATTTAAAAAAATCCATGCATACAATAAAAGTTTTTTTTTAAATAATCAACAAAAATATTTTTCTCTTTCAAACAGTCAGTGCTAACATAAGTGAGAAACTTTGTGAAATGCCATGTGAAAATGCAATATAGACAAAGATAATATATATTGTTGGAGTACATATATTCATAATGCATGAAGGTTAAAATGACTAAATTTTAATGTAATTAAATGAGTAAAATAAATCTAAAACCAATCAACAAAAAAGGAATGCTTAAAATAATAATTATAACACATTGCACTTTTGAGTCTTCATAAATTTAAATAAACTTTAAAATTGTTGAAACATTTTAAAACAAATATATGAGATCAAAATGATTCTTTGGTATAGAATAAATGTGATTTTTTTTCAATCCCATTACCATCTCTATAAAAATAATTGTTACCTAATACATTTTTACACCAATGCCACTTCCAAAAAAATATAAATTTCAAGATAATCTCAAATCTTGGCTGAAACAACAAATATCTTTTTGGGTCATTCCATATAAAATCAACAAATGGGCCGTGCCGCACCATTTTTGATTTTAATCATACTTGGTAGGAAATATGCACCAATATTCTGTACTTCCAAACTGTTTTATTTTTTTCTCGAAAAAATTTTATTCTCGAGATATAGCCATTTTTTTGTCCCGCCGATGAGTAAAATTTTCTAACAGCTCTGGTAAATTCACTTAAAGTGGTAGAAAGATCAAACTTGGCTTATTTTGAAGCTAAAAGAATGAACTTTTATTTGTGCATAAAAAGAAACGGTTTGGGTTAAGCCTAAATATAAATTTTCCCGTGTCAATTCGCGGTTCAAAAAGTGCCGTTTTCGTCATTTCAAGCATGAAAAAATATATGAAGGACTGACAGTGGAGTTTTAATTTTTTTTTCTCTTGCACCCAGTTATAGATACTAGAAGCACAGAAAAAAATTAGATGATACCAGTAGTCTTTCATTATGAAAAAATTGCTTAAACTTGAGAAAAAATGAAAATTGGCCTTTTTCACTCCCCAAAAACGGCCTGTAGAACAGGTAGTAAAAATTTACAAATGCATGGAGTAAAAAGGTGTTACATTGCCCTTTAAAATGAAATAAAAACTGTCTTGTTATTCCAAGGCATTAAAGAGATATAAGCTTTCAAACTTTGAAAAAAAATTAAAAATATCCTTTTTCACTCCCCAAAAACGGCCTGTGGAACAGGTAGTAAGAATTTGAAAATGTATGGAGCAAGAAGGCATTACATTGAACTTTAAAAGGAAACAAAAACTGTCTTGTTATTCGAAGGCATTAAAGAGATATAAGCCTTCTAAGTTAGATGATTATTATGAAAAAATACATTAAACATGAGAAAAAATGAAAAATGGCCCTTTTCACTCCCCAAAAATAGCCTGTGGAACACTTAGTAAAAATTCGCAAATGCATGCATACTCATCGGCGGAACAAAAAAATGGCAATATCTCGAGAATAAAAATTTCTCGAGAAAAAAATAAAACAGTTTGGAGGGACAGAATATTGGTGCATAATTCCTACCAAATGTGATCAAAATCAAAAATGGTGCGGCACGGAAATTTCTGAAAATTGTTGATTTTATATGGAATGACCCTTTTAATTTTTGTAATAATCGATTACTGCTCATGAATGTTCACAATGTAGAGCAAAAAGTCTTAGAATCTTTAAATTCTTTGTATTTCAAACAATTTGACATCTGTGTCATACCAGATTGGTGGATCAACATTGCTAGAAAAAGAAAAATAATTTTACTATTGAGAATTCATACTAAAAAATGTTATTTGATAATATTTGGTAATATTCTTTTTTTTTCTAGATAAAGTTCTTAAATTAAAGCTTTCTAATTATAATTAACAAAGCAACTGCAAGCTTTGATATGGATTGATAGTCACAAGTTTCAAGATAAACTTATTACAGTAAATCAATGTTGTAAAATATTTCAGTTTTAGTAATTCAATGTTAAAAATTATTTGATCATACTTATTACCAACTAAATAATCCTTGAATTCTAAAATGGGTGAGAAATATTTAGTATACATTTTCACATTTTATGTCATTCGAAAGCTTGGAATTCTCTGCTAAAAGTTATATGTTCGAAGTTTCTATGAGCATTCCAAGAGTTGTAATAATTGTTTTTAGAATCCCAGAATTCAAGGCTTACCTTGAACAAACCATTCTAAATGGTTAATCTTGAGAATAAAATCAAAAATGATGGCGGTATTGAATTTATTTTCTCAATGGAAATTAACTTTTGTTTGGTTACCACGATTATGCTTTTTAGCTCTTTTGAATGTTTCAGTTTTTATTTTTATTTTTTTAAACTTTATTTTACAGCATACCAAGCCCTTCTGTCGTATTGAAAATGAATTAAATTGAAATATTTTCACTCTTACATAAAAGAGCAGAGCCGTGTTGGTATAACTAGTAATTAATAAAATGCCTCTACGTAATAACATCAATTTTAAATTTTCATTTCTGACAGATTGAACTTGTATAATTCTGAAAATCGAGGAAGGAAACCCATGATAATGTAAATTTGAATTCTCATTCATTTTTTTTGTAATTGTTACTACTGTAGTAAATTATTAATCTTTAAAATTATAAAGTTAAAAATTGTGACAACATATGCTAAAATTGATCTCTCAATAATTATTTCTACAGAACGTTTTTTAAAAAAAACAGGATAAAAATCTTCTGCTGCAAAAAAAGTTTTGTTTTAAGTCTTGACTTGATACAGTTATGCAAGTTATGCAAGCAGGAAACTTAACAACATGAAGATGAAATAATATCCAGTGAAGGCATACATAAATAAAATATTTTTCTGCTCGACAGCTTAAACTTACCGTAAATAAATAACGCCCCACATGTATGTGCGGAACCACATGGTTGTTCCACTATTAGCTTGATATTTTCGAATTAAAATAGGGTGTGGAACAGGCAGCAGACCAACTAACGTTCCATGCTGTAAAAACTTCAATATTTCACTTTCATCTGTCAAACCTCTAAAAAATAAATAAATAAAATAAAACTAAGCATACTAAACGTACAAAGCTACCTTCAGTTAAAAAAGTTATATCAAATACAGTTAAAAAAAAAAGAGCAACTTCACCAACTTCTTATTTACATTTGAATGTCAAAAGTCAGTAAACTTGTCTCGTCTGGAAAAAAGATAAAAGTTCACACGTTCTTGTTGCATGTAACTTTTCCGGAGGTTAAGAAGAGCGGAGCAGTGATACATTTGAAATGATGTGTTATGGCTCTCCATAGTTTCCATAATGCTGCAAGGTTAGGTTTGCCCCCAAGTACAGTTAGATTTGTCTTGACATTGAAAATATGGATATCTTGGGATAACTGAAGTTGCATTACAACATCCCCATTTAAAAGAAAAAAATATATTTTCATAATTTTGTATGACTACAGTACAAAATGTTTTATTCAAAAATTCTCACTTGTCTATGCAAATTTTCTCGACTTGAGGGACAAGCACTTGCAAAAGTCTCATTATTGTTTGAAGTGGTAACTTCTGTTTCCATGAGATAACCCAGTCAGAAGTAGGTATCCAGTTACTCAAAGATAAGCCAGCCATTGAACTAGTAGTCGAAAAACTAGCAGCAGAACTTGCTCGTGTCCTATTGAAAGTGTTGTTAGGAGCAGAAGATGTAGCTTCTGAGCTGGATGAGTCAATAGAAGGAGTAGGACTTAAAGGAGGAGAGATCTGCAAAAAATATATATTTTTTGATAGTTATACATATATAATTTTTTCACTCTTTTGAGATATATACTAAAAGATCATCTTCCTTTAAAAAAAAATAATTTGAAAAAATCTTTAAAAACATCATGGTTTTTCTCACGGGAAAGGAAGACTTGCTTTGTTCTTTTTTTAAAGGGAATTTTCCTCGTTTTTGTTTTGAAAATCCCACTGCAACATAAAGAGCGCTTCAGCTATCAGAACGTTATCACAAACCTCTCAAGCAATAATGAAATAAGAGGAAGTTTTGAAGAGAATTCACTGTTTTTTTTTTTTTTAAATAAAACCTAATAAACAGAGCTTATTAAACATTCTAAAGATGACATGATTTTACTAATATATTAATGAATTTATTTAAAAATCCTAGCAATGAGGAATCTGCATGCATTTTTTTTTTATTTTTTTAAATGAAAGTTCAGGTCATTTCATGACGATAGACACCAATTTCAGTTCAATCGGACGATTAGTTATTTTGCAATTAATTCTTAAAGTCGCCCGATAAGCCCCGCCCCCTATTTTGACCATCTGCGCTGATGGCCGGCTGATGACGTCGCAATTCACTTTACTCCTTCTCACCCTGGCCTCTCGCTCGTAAGTTCCCAATAGAACCGGGTCAGCAAACGTTTTGCCCACGGGCCACTTTTGAAAATTACAAGGCTCGAGGCCAGTTCACCCCTCCCCCTTCCCCCCTCCCAGGGCGTGATTACTGAATAGGCCAACTAGGCCGCGGCCTAGGGCCCCCAAATGGCTAAAATTGTTGTAGGCAATGCCTAAATTTGTTTTATCCCATGCTTAAAATTGAAAAGATTCATTATGGAGGGCCCAAAAAAAGTATTTGGCCTAGGGCCCCGTGATATCTTAATCAGGCCCTGCCCCCTCCTAAATAGATATATAGCTCATCATACACATCGTAATTTAGAATCATCAGATACATTTTTTGTATTAGAAACAGTTGAAATATATGTAATAACTGATGCACCATAGTGCGCCTCGTACAGGGGGACAAGGGGAGGGGATGTCCCCTCATTTACAAAAGGAAAAGGGCCCTTCATTACATTGAGCTAAAAATTATGAATATGGAAGGTACTCTAGATCATTCCTTTAAAATAAAAAAAATAATAATTAAATAAAAAAAAACTCCGAACTGAACCGATTTTATTTTTCCGAAGGATAATCGTGTACAGGTTATTGTTATCATTGCTTGTTTGTTAATGTTTTATTTTCATGTATTGATTTATTCCATCTTGTTCTGCTTCAACTTTTGCATTAAAAGCATTTATTGCAATCTGAATTTAATACTCTTTCTGTAATTTCGTGTAGTTATCCCAATATCCCCCATGCCCATATCTTTAGGTGCTCGAGAAGCTCTCGGTATTCATTTAATTAAGTAAACAATTTTACTTCGAAGTCATTTACTTGTGAATAAAGTGATGTACAATTGAATGTCCGATCTTGACATCGGAATTTCTGGCATCGGAGATGGTACATTCAAGAGGATATACATCTCTCTTTCCCCCTGAATATTCTCCTAAAGATTATAATAAGAGCCCCTTCGTTTTTAATAAACAGCGGTAAGCAACAAGGTCTCCCCTGTCATTTTCGCCTATCTCCCTCGCTTCTACCGCAACTAGTTTCGCCGTAGCGCAACTCAAAGTGAACCTTGACGTCGAAGCAAGCTCCTCCCCTTTTTGTGTCACGTGAACTTAGTTTCGTTTTTAGCTGATTTTAAGCTGTAATTTCGCAAAATCCTGAGCAGATTTTTAAAAACCGAGTTGATATTTAGGGATTTGAAGTAATAGACTATTGAAATTAATCAACAGTTCGCGATTACCCGACCCATGCAGATTCCTCATTCACAAAGAAAACACACTCTATAAATCAATTTAAAAGTTATACAATTGCTGCGGTCTTGCTGGTTTGTTAATTTCACTTTAGCTACCAGTTTGGCACTTTTAGATTCTATAAGATACTTTCAGGGCCGTCGCTAGCTAAAATATCTGGGGGGGTGTTGAGAATTTGGCGGCTCTGGGCTCATCATATAGGGGGGTGAGGGAGGTAGCTTCCCCCGAACTTTGAAATCTAATATTTTTTACAAAGGTGGAAGGTGGACGCAATGTTTTTTGATTTTTTCCTATAAAATTAGCATTTAGTATACCCCCTCCTCCCACACACATGGAAAAATTAAAAATGACAAGCCTGAGTAGCTACAAACAGCTTTTGAGTTTTTTAAACTTGAAATTAATATGCAGAACTATTTATACAAACACCATATAAATGTTAAATAAAAAATATTAATAAACAATAAATAATAATAATAAGCATTTATTTGTTAAAGTCTTACCCTTTGGCAATCTGCTCTGTGCCGGGCATATTCTAAACGATTAATGAGGTACCTTTTTCTTCTTCTCGTGTTTTACGGTTATTGTGCCTTAAGCATTCATGCTATTAAGTTTTGTGGGAAACGCAGATAAAGTTCAACTGCCTAAAAATGTTCTGGACATGCAGATCCAATTAATTACCATTTAAAAAAAAAAAATTCCCGATAAATATGAGGGTTTTTTTCCCCTTCTTCCTTTTTCTTTTTTTTTAAATTGCAAGTTGAAAATCCAGTTTGTTCAACAAAAAAAGTAACAAAAAAACAAACTATTGAAAAGAGACAAAATTTTTAATCTACTCCTTAGTTTTTTAACTAAGGAGAAAGATACATTTCACAAATTTTATTGGTAAAAAAAATAATAATTTAAAATTGACATTGCCCGTTATTCAATATAGAACATTTGCTTGCTAAACTTTTTAAATTTATGGTGTCCGTAATATCTTTTTCACATGCCAGCAGTACTAGAGAGTCTAAACGCTGGTCTCCCATTGTACTCCTCAAAACATTTTTGATGAATTTCAGTTTACTGAAGGTTCTTTCATTGGTAGCAACTGTTACCGGAGAAGTAAATCCAAGCCGACACGCTCTGATGATTTTCGTCCCCCAATTTCGGGAAAAATTTGGTGCCAAACACTGAAAATTTCGACGAAGAACCGGAATTCCTCCGTATCCCCCCCCTTCACCCACATACATGTGGGTGAAGGGGGGGGGGTACGGAAAGATAAAATAAAGGAAATTATTCAAAGATAAAATAAAGGAAAGTAACTGCAAATGATATTCCGACGATTAATTTCCTTCTGATTTCATAAAATTTCAGGCTCTAAAGAATAAGTGTCCAACAAGTTGGGGGGGGGGGGCACGTGCCCCCCTGTGCCCCCCCGAAGCTACGCTTATGTTTTTCATGAAGTATAGTGACACTGTCAAATGACAGAACTTTCTTCAGAAGGGAAAAAGCTGCTGATTTTGTTTTGTTATCAAATTTTGCAGAACTCGACATTTCTTTCATTGTATTTACAATCACTTCAAATTGTGTAGAGATAGCTCTTACAGATTTTGTACGAGCAGTCCATCTAGTTTTTGATAAATTTGTGAGCTTGCACTTTTAGATTCTATAAGATATTTTCCGCCTCCAGCTCGGATACTACTAATTCCGAGCTGACGAGTTCTAGTGAGAGTAAAACTGCAGTCTCTGGATGGTAGGACCAAGCTGGCGGTGTATTACATGTAGCCTTAGCCCTGTGACTTAGAGACGGTAACTTATTGCTCAATACCCAAGCTTTATTTTCAATTTGGAACCACATATTTGCTGCGGTTTCTCACTGGTGTGAAAATTTCACTTTAGCTACCGGGTTGTATGGCACTCTCAGTTTCTATATGATGTTTTTTGCTACCAGCTCGATTGCTATCTATTCCAGACTGATGAGTTCTGAACCAAACTGCAGTCTCTGGATGGTATAACCCAGCTGGCGGTGTATAGCATGTAGTTTTGCCTTAGCCCTGGCTTAGGGGCAGTAACTTACAGGGGTGATTTTGTTCTGGTATTTTACCGGATTTCCAGTATTTTCATGATCGGTTCTGGTATTTTCATGATCGAAAATACCGGAAATAAAATATTTTTAATAATACTTTTATCTTCCACCTCTGATTTTTTTTTGCTTTTTCGACTTTTTGATGATTATACCGATAGTTAGGGATGCACCGAGTACTCGGCCAATTTGCCGAGTACTCGGTACTCGGCCAAACTTGGATCAGGTACTCGGCCGATACCGAGTAGTTGTAGAAAATTGAATAGTTCAAGACACATTTTTCAATAATTAAAAATATGCATATATATATATATATATATATATATATATATTGCAATCATTTACAATTAATATATTTAAAAAATATGTCTGAATTCTACATGTAAGTTTTTAAAAAGTTATAATACCAAATCAGTATAAAAATCAACTAAGAATGTGCAAATGTAATTAACTTTTTCATATCGCACATTGGTGTAGAGGAACTTACCTTAGGTCAGGAACAGTCCAAGTGATCCTTAAGATGAACATTAATAAACTCAATAAAAAGAAACTTTCAATCATATTCCAATATATTTCTAATCATTTAAAAATTTAGATTATAAACTTCTAAAATCATGGTTTTGCAGATTCAAACTTGTGGCATAGTGATAACAACACAGAGAAGTAAAATTAAGTCATTTTTATTAGGGTAAGAAAAAGATTGTCTAATATTTAAAGAAAAATAGGGAAAATGCGAGAAAAATATTTTAATAATTGAAGTTGTTGTATCTTAAATTATGGTGCAAAAAAACTAATCTTTCAGCATTTTACTGGTGATAGCTTATTCCTCAGACTACTGCAAATATAACCTGCCTCGGAAAAAACCCTCTCGCTGTACACACTAGTTGAAGGTGCACTAAGAAACTTTTTTGCTAGTTTGCATAAGACAGGAAACTTTTTTATTTTTTTTTTCCACCAGGCAAAAGGACTGTTTGTTCTATTTAGTAATTCTTCAGAAAAGAAAGACTCCATCTTTTTTTTCTTTAACATCTCTTCATATTCGAATTCAGTGTTGGTATTTTCGCTATTGATATGTGAGACTTCATCAAAGCACTGCCAGAAAGTTGATGAACTTTTTTCTATTTCTATTTCTTGTGGATCATACACATCAATATCAACTGAGGCTTCATGTTTTGTTTTCCAACTTAATTGATACTTTATATTTACTCATTTAATGTAGTTTCATTTTAAAAATAACTTTTTTCTAAAATTTTTGACAAAATAAATAAAATATTTTAAACAATGCATAAGTTAAATTCAATAGGATTTTTGTTCTAAGAACTGTCATATAGAGGCCTATTCCAATGATCAGTTCATATGTCAGGGTTCGAATTTACTGCTGGTCCATTGGCTCCAGACCAGTAAAACTCGCCTCGAATCACCATAAAAATAATAAACAATCCAAGGACCACCATTTTTTTTTAAGAAAAAAAATGTGGTTAATGATTTAAGGTGGACCAGTGATGTAGTCTCTTAACCAGTATATATTCCTGTTCACTGGTTGAGAAGACCAGTAAAATTTTGTAATGATTTCTAACCCTGTACCACTGTGTGTCAGTGATTTTTCAAAAAACAATTGGTACTCGGTACTCGGCTGAGTAGCGAAAGGCCGAGTACTCGATACTCGGCTACTCGGTGCATCCCTACCGATAATTATTCATCAAATAGGAATGTTAAGATGCCATTCTAATTGTTTTTTTTTACTTTAAAAAATAAATTATTTTATTTTCATCTTTCTTTGATTTTGAGGCCTTCAATTTAAAAAAATGCGATCCTTTTGCATCCGATATGAGAATCGAATTTTTCTCATTTTTGATGCTTATTACTCTTGGTTAGGAGACAATTAAATGAAACACGTTTTTATTTTAAAAAATTTTTAATTTAAAATTAATTCTGCGAAATTCTGTGTCTTATATGGAAATCAAAATGTCAAAGTTAAAATTTTAAGTTCTGATTTAATTTTATTTTGCTTCAATTATGTGGATAGTAAAAATAATATGGTTATCATAGAGATTTTGATTATAAATCTGAAGTAAGCTTATTTGACTTCTTTTATATGCCATTTTCATACTTTTAACGCCTTAATTTTGAAAATTGCGATCTCTTTGTGCGTCCGCTGTGAGAATGATATATTTCGCATTTTCGATGCCTGCTATTCCTTGTTGAAAGACAAACAAATAACATTTCTTTTTATTTTGATCAAATCATTAAAATAAAAGTTTTAAACAAAATTCCATGCTCTTTTAGAGTGTCAAATGCCAAAAACTCAAATGCTGAATCTGTGGCTAAATTTTATTTTTGCTTCAACTATTTAAGTTTTTTAACACATACATAATATTTTTAAACAATATTTTACATCAGTATTAACAAATATGATATCTTTGACTCTAGTCAATTAAACTGATTAGGAGATTTATGGGTACTGCATCTAGATCAATTCTTTTCCATATTTTCAGTAACAAATCCAACTTTTCATTACTTCATAAATATTTTTGCACAACAAACAGTAATTCTGTTAGACTTTTGCATTCTCTTTAAATTATTTTTTTGCGATAATTTGTTAACACCAGCTGAAACGTAACTTTATTACTCATTTACGATTCAATTAAATGCATGCACTTGACTTTTCGTTTGTTGACTTTGTTTTTGACTAAAAACTATTCGAATATATGAAATGTGTTAGTTTATGAAAGAAAATTAATTATTATGTATGTATAATTGTAAAATTAGTTGTGCTTAAGTAATGGGAGCTTTAGTTTTGAAAAAACACCCCTCCCCCCACACACACAACATTTTCTCTTTAAAACTTTCAGGTATTTTTTTATGAACTCACAATCACCCCTGAACTTACTGCAGAATGAACATAATTAGCTTAACAATTAGCTGTGAATCACATTCGTCCTTAACAATTTAGAATCAATAAATCTAGATTTTTTTTCTGTTTGGGGGAGTTGATTCATTAACATGCTTGATTCAATTAACTGGTATCCACTGTAAGTGGAGTGCCCCCCCCCCATGCTCAATGGTGCAAATTCCCCCCCCCCCAAAATCAACAGTCTTGTGCTTTTTATTTTAACCCCTCTTTTTTATTTTTTTTTAAATTATAACTATTTTTTTTATACATTATTAATTTTTTCAAAGTTCGAATTATGCGCAAAATAGAATCTCTTTTTTACTCTTCCAGATATTTTAAGCACACACACACGCACACAAAAAATTAAAAATAAAGAAATCAAAAAAATAATTTTCATTAAAAAAATAAATTAATGAATAATTTTTAGTAAAAAACCGTTAATAATTTAAATTAAAAAACAAATTAAAAAAAAATTTAAATAAATAAATAAATTAGTTTGAAAAAATCCCCCCCAAAAATTTTGATGGCGCTACTTGCGCCATAATCCCCCGCTGTAGGCACCCCTGCACTGCAATACCAAGGATAGATTTTCTTTAAATAACAAAGTTTGGACACTCCTCATCAGAGGCTTACTTGTGGTATTGAATTCTCAGATTTGTCTTCAGTATTTGCTGTTTCCACTTTACTGCTAGAAACGCTCTTCAACATTTCCTGACCTTCAGGTTCAGAGCTTTGAGGTGATTTGGTCAAGCTATCTAATTTTTCAGAGGAATTGGGAGAGAATGCAGCTTCCGGTAATGGAGCTGCTGTAGTATCCGTAGGACTCGTTGGCAAACTTGGAGGGTGAGCACGCTCTCTTTCAGTCATTTTGTCAATGCCTAAAACCATGAAATTCAAGAATTGGATTAACATTTTTTAAATGAACAAATTTTGAATTAGTTACACATAACTCAGTATTTCATACACTCTGTTAAGTTCTAGATATTTTTAAAATCAAAATATCTGTCTAGCTTAATGTGATATAGCTTTCAAGCCCGTATTTTTAAAATTATATAATTAAATAAATACATTAAAACATCATGTGATAAAGCATGTACATGAATGTTTCTTTTCCTGTATAAGTTGTCTCTTATATTTATGAGCTCTAGTTGTTCAGCACAATTTTCTCAAGTTTACTGAAATTAAACATACTTTTAAAATTTCTTTTTGAATACACAGGGTATCTGCTCAACCTGGACTTTTCAATTCCATGACTTTCCATGACTTTTGCGAACTATTTTCCATGACTACTGAAAAAAAAAAACGAACTCTGTTTTGTTTTTGGAAAATTATGCACTTAATATTCTATCTTGCAAAGCAAATGACCAAACATGGCGACTGCGTTTCACAGCAACAGAAGTCCGTTCGCTTTTGAGGTCAAAAAACGATCTTTTCCTACCGACACCCTCTTCCCCACCGTGCTTGTCGTCAAACGTACTTTCATGTAGCAATGAATTGTCTGTCCATAAATTTTACTGTAAGTTTAGATCCTGATATGAGTGAGGCAAAATCTGACTTCAAAACGGAACTCGTTGAGTTCCTGCCCCTCCCCCTACCTACACGATTCTTTAAAATTCAACATAGTTTTTTAATTTGCTTTTCTTTTGCATAAAACTCCTCGAAAGAAAAAAATTCAAACAAGTTTTAAAAGAAAAAGGAATCAAATGAAGCGGGTATGGGGAGGGGGGGAGGAGACCAAATGTAAAAGGCAAATCTGCCTATGCCGGGGAAAAAACCATCAAAAAACCATCGAGTATATCTTTTTGTCGTTTAAGGTCATATTTTATCAGATGACGGAGTCCGCGCACATGCGCAGTTACACAAAATTCGCCGCTCACGGTTTTAACGTTGAGAATTCATCTGATTGGTCAACACAATGCAACTTGTTGGAAATTGTAATTGACAAATCAGATTGCACCCAATAACGAAGTAGAATGACGGCGGAAGTGTTTTCGTTCTTCCGAGATCGCGGGAAAAATTTCAATCGGTCCGGAGCGCTAAAATCCATGATAAACAGTCAGTTTCCATGACTTATGGACATTTTTTGCTGAAATCCATGACTTTCCATGACCAATTTCGATCATATTTGAAATCAATGACTTTCCCTGACTTTCCATGACTTTCCATATGCGCGGACACCCTGAATACAGCATCAAAAAAAAAAAAGTCTTTTAGTGAAAGTCTTATCAATGATTTTTTTTATTAGTCGTTTTCGTCCTCAATTTATGTGGTGTGCTATTTTTCACAATTGTAATTGCTTCAAGGCTTGCTTTAATGCAGTCGAACTCACTTATAACGAACGTGAAACTTGAAAGGACTGATATTATATGGAAGGATCAACTTAGTCCTTCCATATTCTGCATTCTCTCCCAATTCCTCTGAAAAATTAGATAGCTTGAAAAAATCACCTCAAAGCTCTGAACTCAATCAACTAACTGATATTATATGGAAGGACGAACTTGATCTTCCCATACAATATAAGCCCTTTCAAGCTTCATGTTCGTTATAAGTAAGTTTGTACAAAAACAAGCCTTGAAGCAATCATAATTGTACAAAATGACACACCACATAAATTGATGACGAAAACAACAATTAACCTTTAGGAACCATGTGGTACTCATGTTGTACCATAAGTCTTTTTTCTTTAGAGGAGGGCGTTGAAATTTTCACTCGAACCCTTTGGAGCCGGGGATTTTTTCAAGGTTTCATATGTCTGGTACGACAGTTTATACCTTCTCTTTTCAATGGAAAAGAAATCTGTGGTTCAACTGTCGTACTACCTGGGTTGAAAGAAAAATTTCTATATGAACAGCCTGGATTCAAAAGGTTAAAAAAATAATAAGACTTTCATTAAAAAACTTTTTTTTTTTTGATGCTATATTCAAAAAGAAATTTTCACACAAGCACACAATTGAGTAGGAATGTATAGCATTTTCAATTAAAAAACAGAGAGGGAAAAAAAATCTGTTCAAAAACACTCTTCTTTGGCCATACAATTAAAAGCAAACATAATAAAAAAACTATAACATTTTGAGTATTAATTCAGATTGCTGTTGCTGATAGAAATATAAAGTTCAACCAAAAGAACAGAGATTTTTTTTGCTTGGCTAAAAAGTGGAACAAAATAATAATAAAAATAGTTGGAAATAGATACAGATCCATACTGTAGCTTGTTCTAACACTTAATATATTTGCTTCTGGTGAAAAAGAAAAAATACTTGGACATTTAAAAATAAAATTTAAAAATACTACTCTAGAAAACCTTAAGAAATATCTAAATTAAATAATATGAAAAAATAGTAAATAAGTAAATAAATAATACTTACGAGGCGTTGCAGCTAGTGATGCATTTAGAGTTCCTTTTTCTGCTGGTTTAGCTGGAGTTGATCCTTCCATACTTTGGTTGTTTGTTCCTGATGCATAACTATTCAGACTCATGCTACTGTTAGAAGGAACTAGTTTGTTCCTTTTGCTAAGCGATTTTTGAATTGTGCTATGATCGGTTGGAAGATTAGCCAAAGAGTGGAATACATTACGCTTGCGAATAATTGTATACACCAAATTGGAATTTCCTGACAAAAAGAGAAAAAAAGAGATTTATATAGAAGACTTATACATATATTGTCCCCTCAGAGCAACAGTAAAACATCTAATCCCAGGAATAACAGTAAGATATAACACTTGCTTCGAGGCAACAACATCATGATTTAACTTTAAAAGTTCTCATTAACAAAATAAGCTTATCCTAAATTACATACATTAAAATAACTTCTAACTGTCCAGAATGTCAAAATAAGTACAAGATGCAAAAGAATTGAAATATGAAACACAGGAACAAATTTGTGCTCAGTAGACATTGAATGTTGTCCTTGGTATGTGTCCAAAAAGTAAAATATTTCATTAATTATTAAAATAAAATAACATAATTTTTGCTGTACATGTTAAAGTAACTTCCTATTGTCAAGAATATTAACAAGATGCAAAAAGATTGAAATTTCAAACATTTACACATAAAAACCTATACACTAGGGATGCACCGATAATCAAAACCATATACACTAGGGATGCAGTGATAATCAAATTAGCTGATTATCTCTTCATCAGCCAAGCTAATTAATGATCATGATGATTATTCTTAATATTACCAATCCCACCATCAATTTTTTTCCCTTTCTTTTATAATTTCGATTTTAGAAATAGTTATTGATTTTTTTTTTTTTTTGGAGGGAAGATTTATTTTTCTCAATTTTCCAAAATATTAGTAAAATTTGGCTGATTATAAATAATGGGCAAAGTAGCCGATAATGGCCAATTAATTGGTACATTCCTAATATATGCTTTTCTTTTATTTGGGAAGCAGTATAGGAGGCTGTGCATTACAGGTTAATAAAGGCTAATGTCAAAATAGTTACAGTGTAGAAGTTCAATAAATATACTTACCGTCAAACTGATATTGAATAATATTATTAAAAATTTCTAACAAGAAAAATACAAGATGATGGTTTGTTGCACTAGTATATAGATACCATGGAGTGCTAAAAGCCTAGAAATGAAAGAAATTAAGCAGCCGTTAAGACTTAAGACATGAAATAAAAAGTTAAAATAATGATATAAGTAAACAAGAATACATAATTTATCAAAGCAAATGAACATTTAAATTATAAACATGGTGGTGCAACAGCCCATGGGCCAAGGCCTACTGTGCCCATCTCACATCTGGTAAAGTCTCAAATGTGAAAGGAACAGGGGGCCCTCAAGTGTGATGTGCCCATCTCAGTTTTCATGATCGAGGGCTCTGAGGTGCAAGTGAAATGTTAAGGTTTGGTTGTCATCTGAATGCATACCCCCCCCCCCCCGAGTTCAGTACCCAAGCACGCTTAATACTCATTTTATTGACCCAACTGAAATGATGAAAAGCTGAGTCGACAGTGTCCAACTGGGGAATAAAAACTGGAGTTGCTGTGTAGAAGTGTAAAGCACTACACTGAGACACCAAGTTTAATTTTAAATAGTAATGTATCAATCGTAATTCTAAGTTACTGGTCTAATACCATTTTCTTTAAAAGTAAACATACATAATAAAAGAAACTGAAGAAACATGGTCTGTTCTGATATACAGAAAATAGTCTACTGTTATTTTCACTGCACCAAAATGAACACATAACTGAAGAAAAGGAACAATACACAGACTCATCCCAACACTGAGTACAATAAGCCCTTTATCAGTAGATTTAATTCTGTATAAACCATTAAAACTGGGCAAAAAAAAAAAAAAAAACTGCTCCTTGTTTGCATTTTTATTCAGGGAGCAAGTCCGAGCCCTTGCCCTGAGATACAACTTTTGAAGGGAGGCGTATTTGCCTTATTATTATTTTTGTGTGTGTGTGTGTGTGTGTTTGTTTTTTTTTTTTTTTAACTCGACAAATACTTCAAGGAAGATGGTTACAGAGGTAGTAAGTTTGAGATTTTGCCCCGGTTCAGAAAATTTTAGATCCAGCACTGGGTGGACTATGTTATATAGGGTGTCAATGATGTCTAGCACTGATAAAGAAAATTCATTTAAAAGTGAAGAAAAGCTACTTCACATTTAAACATAATCTTTATTTATTTTCTGTCTTATCAAAAGCCTTTCACAATATTAATACATTTCTACATGAGTACCTTTTGCATTTCTGACAAGCTTCAGACAAATTTTATTTTACCCCAGGCACTAGCAAAGCTAGAATGTCCTGTGGTGGCCTGATCGGTAAGGTGTTGGACTCGTGACCGGAGGGACACTGGTTCGATCCCAGCAGATCAAAGATCCACCGTCTTGATTAATGGTGGCTGGGGGACGTTAAAAATGTCGTGGTCACAAAGTCCTCCAAGTGAAACGATATCTCTAGGGGTGCTGGGCCAAGGGTTTGCTCGACCCTTGGTTCTGGTTCAAAAAGAACAGAGCGCTCTTCAGGGCCCTATCCCGCTTAAACTACGATTTGTGGTAGGTACGGGGGGGGGGGGCCTGGAGTGTGTGAAGAAAGCTAAAAAGTTGGGTCATAAGGTTTGCTCATAGCAGCCATTAGGTGAATTTAAAATGTCGCATTAGGATTGGTAAATTGTGTTAAAGCAATGAGTTGTGGACAGTTTACTTTGAAAATCCTAATGCAACAAAATGCCCCTGGCGTCATATTTGTCCCTAGTTCAAGGCTCTTTCCTAGAATTCTTTTAAATTGAAATCCTGAAACGCAAATGTAAGCTATCTTTAATGATAGTAGGGAAAAGGATGTGGTTCGGGATTCCACTCCAGAGTTTATTCAAGATTGGAGTTCTAAAACACAATTTTTAAATATGTTAATATTACAAAAAAAGATGGGGCTTAGGATTTTCCGCCTCTAAATTTTGAAATATGAGTCTTAAAAACTCAGTTGTAAGCTATTATTTGTAATGTTAAAGGAAGGGATGGGGTTCATAGATCTCCTGCAGAATTTTCTAAAATTGACGTCTTAAAAACGCCTATGTAGGTAAATCTGTAATGACCCAGCTTGTCAACAAGTTTTAAAGTTTTAATTTACTTTATGCATTTCTTTTTTTAAATTTGTACTTGTTTAGTTACTTATTTTTTTATGTGTGTGTTTGGGCAACGAAGTTTTCTACTGGGGGAGGGGGGGGGCAATACATTTCAAAAAAAAAAAAAAAATACAAACAGTAATTTCCACTACAAATTATAAAAATACACAAGTGTGGATATGTATTTTAATGTTATTGCCAACTTTTATGCTTCTGATTGTCTAACTATTAGAAACACAAAATGAAATACAAACTATACCTCCAGTAGATGCAAAAGCTTAGTGCTGGCAACCATTGATAAAGTCTTCAAATAAGGTGAAACTGAAAATAAAATTAAAAAATTCCTTCATCCGAAAGCTGCAGACTCATTAAATAATTAATAGAGGTACTACCAAAGATTGAAGGTAAATCACACAATTGTACACACTGGCGGGTAAAATTTAAAACTAGAAATTAAATAGTACTGTTGCATCATAAACTTAAATCAAATTTTATGAATTTAAGGTGAACGGATTTGAATTCAAAGTTTATGTTTACCTTGATATTCTATAGCAGAGAAGAAAACAAAGCTTAGTGAAACAATGCATTATGCTTTCATACTACTGCATGTTAATATGAATATGTTACAGAATTTGTTCACAGTTGACAGAAATTTACAGCTCTCTATTATTAACTTTTATTCAAATTAATGCATTAAATAACACGAAATTTTGATTTGGCCATGTTCACATCCTGTCGAAAGGTTTATTACAGCAAATGAAAATTACTTTAACATTGACTCTGGCAGTTATGGGATCTCCATTGCTTGTACTTTGTCACTTAGCAAATCTAGGGTTGATTTTCATTACTCACATATGGTTTAAGAGAGGACTGTCTATAACCTATTGGAGGCCATGAGTACATTAGGATAATGGGGGACCCTATGATCCTAACAGAACAATCATTTTGTTAGAATAGAAAAAGAAAATAAATAAGTGGTTCTAGATTTATTTTAATTTCTTTACAGTCACATTAAATGACAATTTAATACATTTGTCCAGTATGCCACTGCTTTTTGATGCAGAGTAAGTCGAGGCGCTTGGGCACGTGCCCAGAGTGCCCATTGGGAAAGAGAGGCCTGGTTTACAAACCCAAGCCAGCTAACTTAGATTTTGTTCAAAAATAAAAATTCCGGTTAAAGTAAATGCAAAATATAATACTACATATAATTAAGACAAAACTGGTACACATGGGAATGTTATTGTCAAAGATACAAGAGTTTTATGTTTGCCCCCCCCCCCCCCAATCTTGTTATCTAATCAGGGGAAAAACAAAAGTTCAAATCTAAATAGCAATTTTGAGAGGAATCGAAAACATTATCTGTAATCCAGGTTATTCAATCTAAAATAACCATTATACTATTTTAGATCATTATATGAATGGTTATAGTTAAAGTGCAATTTTCAGAAAGCTGTAGAAAATATTTAAAAAAAACTGGCCAAAATTTGACTTAAATTTACCAGGAGGAAAATGGTATGGAAGAAGAGGAAAAAAAAAAAAAACTTCAGATTAAACATTTTGTTTAAATAATATTACTGAATAACATTCTTCATATTTTTGTACACTATTTGGCAGTTTTTGATTTATTTTTACTTTAAACGTGAGTATTGAGAAGAACATGGTAAAACATACTTACTATTAAATTATATATTAATGCTGGTACTTGATACTTTAAACAATTATAATAATGAACCACTTTCATTGAACAAATTACACATACCATTTTCTTTCTTATTTTTTCCCCCACTCCACTACTTAACACAATTTTTTCACAAGATAGATGCATTTAAACCGCATTACATTATTACAGAAAATAAACTAATATGGTGCTGTATATTAAGTTAGAAGTTTGTGTTAATGTTATTACATTTTTTATATATAGAAGTTTCAATTAAGATTGTTTCATACTATCAAATTTTTAGTCTTCACATTCAAATTAACTGAAAAAGAAGTTTCCATGTTTTATAGTTTATAAAAGCATATTCTCTATACTAATTTAATATTAGTTCACTTTGCAAAAAGAACTGTATTTATATATTGCTTGAAGTATTTTAAATCCGCAACTATTTAAAAATTACAAACGAACAAAAGGCAAAAATTGACCCTCGATTGCAATTGTTAGATTCACGGAACAAAACACTGGAAAGCTTATATATATATGTGTGTGTGTGTGTGTACACATTAAAACAATCTATGGCGTATTATTTTGATGCCAATTTAAAGTAATAATTACCATTTACAACAATAGTTAAAAGACAGTCAAACAGAGGTTGCAGGCGTTGATGACCAGTTGTTATAATTTTGTGAAAAACCTAAAAAAAATTAATAAAATAAAAATGTACCACTAATAAACATTCAGAATCATACACTTGATAAGTTCATTATAAATGAACCATAAAAATGCAATCAACATCAAAAATTTGTCACTTTTTTTACAAAATCATGTCATTGCGTAGCGTAGATTTCTTCAAGTACACTATCAGCAAACATATTAGTATTGACCATTAATTACCATGATTAATTCATTATCTACTTATTAAAGAGTAATATAATATACTTGCAATGATTAAAAGATCAGCATGTGTTCCAGTAAATACGGGAATGTCCATAGGCACACTAGCAGTATATGGTTTATTCAGTCTTACACCAAAATTCCTTTCACCACTCAAAAGAAGTAGAATGAAAACTCCAATGTGAACAAGACCTACTCTAGCTATTAATAAAATGAGTAGAATTGTTACTACAACTAAAAATAGAACATATATAAAATACATATAATAAACTAAGTAATTGGTTTTGTAAAATTTTTTGGGCAAAAGAAACGTATACATGAGGGGGGGGAGGGGGCAGTACCTCGGAAGCCTTCTTTTTTTCAGAATTTTGTTATATTGCTGGATTTTAACACTAATGATTAAATGACCTATTGAAAAGCAATATATGGCCTCAAAAGTTAAGACAAATGGTTACCACAGACACCAGCCTTCAAATTCTAAGTTCTACTCTTATGAAATAACCTGAAAAAAGTCCATTTTTTAGAATTAGCACTGATAGTCTGTGAGACGAATTCTAAAAAGATGCTTAGAAACATGGTTTTGTTTGCCAACTTCGGGGACTACAAAATATGATTTTTTTTTGAATCCTTAGAGTCTACAGATGAAAAAAACACAATGCTCCCAAAAAAATACTGTCTCATTAGTTTTTTACAGACCAATAAAGATAGATGACAAAATATGTGAAAATGGAATTCTAGGGGCGGATAATTACGTTAAATATCATATATATGTATCTGTCTCTGTCGATATATTTATATGTACATATAGATGGATAGATAGATACTGTTTGATATTCTTTTCGGCGACCTTCCTCGAATTTGCGCATGCGTCAGGTCTCAACCGATTTTATGAAACTGGGGGGTGATTGTGATAATAGAGATAAGGAATGGGAAGGATTTTTCTTTGTTTTGTTTTGTTTTTCTTTACATTCATTTATTTGAGGTTTTGATTTGTGTTGGTGCTTTTTTTTTCTCTTTTTTAAATTTCTTTTCCTTATCATTTCTATAAAAATAAAATAATATCAAACAAAGTAGAAATGCTGCCATCATGCATTTTTGTAATCAAGTTGTCCCCCTTTTTAAAATAGAACAGTTCAACGTTGCTAGGCACGGCTTTCGAGGTCGGACAGTAGATAGATATTTACAGAAGAAAAAAATGTTAACAAAAAGTAAGTATTTTTTTTATTTACATATGAATTTGACAATAGACAAATAAATACCTTTGTGTAATGAAAAAAAGCATATGAAAAGCATATTAAAACTCAAATGAGCAGGAAAACGGCATACACGTGTTTCGGTGTTACAAGGAACACCTTTTTCGATGCTAAAAATGTGAGTTTATGGATGAAATTCTTCATTAAATTCATCAAATACTAATTCTAAGTGAATTATCATGATTAGAAAAATCATTTATGCACATCTGCTGACACAAGAGCAAAACTTCATACCTGAATATTTTTGCACCTTCATGTGCATCTTTTTGAAGAAAGAGTTTTCTAGCATGCATTGAAGATGTGTTTTTGCACATTATCTAGTGCAGTGGAAATAGTGTTTCACTATTTCAATGTGATGCCAGTATTTATAATGTGTACTCAATGAATTATTTACAATTGCTTCTTTTTTAGCCTACTTTCCCGTTCAAAATAAAAGAAAGACGAAAAAAGTATTAAAAGTGGCTTAATGCATCTAAAAAATATCGCCAAGTCGAAAAAAATATCGCCAAGTCCAAAAAAATATCGCCAAGTTAAAAAAATAAAAAGGTAAAATGAATATCGAAAAATTAAAAATTTGAAAGTAGGGTATTGAGATGGGGAATTTGTGTGTCGGTCGGTCGGTCGGTCTGTCCCCCCCCCCCCCCCCCAATAACTTTTGAATGAACATTCCGATTTTGTCACACTTTTTTTTTTGGAAAGATCTCGGCGAGTGCAGCTCATTCCCATATTTGATTTTTCGATTTGAACAATTTTTGGTTCAACTTTGAACCGTTCAAACAACCTGTCCCGCGATGCTAACTTTTGAGTGAACATTCCGATTTTGACAAACTTTTTTTTGTTGGCAGGATCTCGGTGAGTACAGCTCATTCCCACATTTGATGTTTCGATTTGAACAATTTTTGGTTCAACTTTGAACTGTTTAAACAACCTGTGTCGCGATGCTAACTTTTGAGTGAGCAGTCCGATTCAAATAAACTTTTTTTTTTGTTCCAAGGATCTCAGCAAGGATACTTCATTACCGTATTTAAGTTTTCAATTTGAACATTTTTTCGTTCAACATTGAACCGTTCAAGCAAGCTGTCACCCCTAATAATTTTTGAGTGAACCGTCCGAATGGAACAAGCTTTTTTTTGTTCGAAAGATCTCAGAGAGGCTCATTCCCATACTTCGCTTTTTGATTTGAACCATTTTTCGTTCAATATTGAACCGTTCAGAAAAAAAAATTTAACATTAGCGCCTACGGGGAAGTTGAATGTTGATCCTGAACTTAAAGTCGGATTTCCTTCAAACTAACTTTGTAAGAAAATGGTTTTGATAAATAATGTTTGTAAAGTACTTTTTTGAATAATCTTCAGTGAGGACTCTGATTCCGACTCCGACTCCGCAAACATGGCAGAAATGCAGACTCAGAAAAAAAATGACTGACTGTGCAGACGATTTTTTGTTTATTTATTCATTTGTTTTATTTTATTTATTTTTGTTATTTTTTTTTCTTTTTTTTTGGCAGACGATTTTTTTTTGTAACAAAAAATTTTCATTCACGAGGGCATTTTATTCTTTATTTATATTTAACAACTGGCAACGGATTAAAAGTGAAATTCCAGACATTTTATTAACGGACGAGTTTTCTTTTTCTTTTTTTTTCTGTCTTTGATAAAATGTGTTTTGATGCTCTTTGTACTTTTATTTATTTATTTATTTATTATTTTTTTTTTTGAAAACGATTGAGGATTTTTTCTACGGAAAGAACTGTAACAGTTACATTCTTTAAAAGGTGAGACAAAACTTTATTTATTCGTTTATTAACTTTTTACGTGTCTATTTCATCTGATGAGAGGGGTATATTTTGCTTTTAGAAATCAGCTTTAAGTGCTAAAAAGGTATGTTTGACATCATTTTCAGTTTCAGATAATCAAGAGAATAATGATCAGATGCTAGAATGCCGATGTCGATGTGCGGGAAAGTAGGCTCGTTTAGTTCTTGACAGAACTACTTGTTTTTTTTTGGATTTCTGTAGGTTAAAAATCTTTTTTCCTGAACTCTTTTTTTTTCCAGCAAATTACACGCAAGATAGAGAGCGATGCCCTTAGAACAGAGTTTAACTTTCTGAGCTGAGTTCCTGCACTTCGATTCAATGGTAGCTGAATTTTTGTATTTTTGTCGAAATTCAGGCTTTTTACGTTCAAAAATAGGTTCTGAAGACTATAGTATAGGGCTCCTGCCTTTATTTTGTTAGCACCACCCTCGATTCTTGTCAATCCTCTCTTTGTTTTTTAATTTCGATTACCTGCAAGCTCTATAACCAGGTCTTTTTCTTCATGCTACAAAATACATTCTTAGTTTATATATCAGCCACAAATTTACAAACACTTATTCACTGTGAGCATACGAATGTATCACATGCAAATTTAGAATTCCATGTAAATAAATGGGTAAATACCGAGCGAGAGTAGTTGATATGATAAGTAAAGACCCAATGCGTTATTTTTCCAACCAACAGTAAGGTGTATTATAATATTAATTAGAAATAAAACTGCATGCCAAGTTATAAAACCGTCATACAAAATTAACTTTTAAAATATTGTCTGTTAAAAAAATGCAGCAATGATAAGAAACAGAGAGGTTTAACATGAAAACAAGAAGCGTCCATCCGCGTAGGCTACGCTAGTGCAATTAACGAAACAATGAGATTAAGAGCAAGCGGAAATGCGGATTGATACATATTTCGATTTTCTTTGTTGTTAAATCACAAAAGATATGAAGTAAGTATATTAAAACTTATTAATATATTTTGCAACATAAAATCATATGTATAAGAAAAATTAAGGTAGAAAAACTGTTTATTAAAATTTTAAATTACAAATATTGTGTGCAATAGCGCCATCTAGGGACAATTTTTGTTGTGAATGAGCTAACAGGCTAAGGAATATAGTCCCTATTTCAGTTACTAATTAAAACTTAATGAGACAAGGTCTGCTTGGGAACATTGGATTTTTCAATTGAGTACCTTACTATTAATTGATTTCAAGCAAGTTCCCGTTGTCCCTAAGATTGGTAAACGAACTTGAACAATATCGGTGCTTGGCCCACAGACTATGAGTAAAAAAAGAATTTTAATTGATTATTAGTCTTTTATTCTGAAAAAGTGAGAAGGCAAGGCCCATTTCCTTTTGAAAGTACTGCCGCCTATGCTCTTAACTCAAACAAATAAGTTTTTTTATCTAAGAAAATTTCTGTGAAGTGAACTCTTAGCATGAGCTAAGATTTCCCTCTCTCTCTCTTTTATTGTACATTTAAAACTCATTATCTGCTTTTAAAAGGTATTTTTTACTGCAAAAATAAAGTACTTTTTGCAGCAAAGCCAAGTGTCTCTGTAATTTTTTTAAACATATGATATAGATTTAATGAAGATAGGTATGATTGTATAAGTTATTAAAGATGTCTCTTGATATTAGAATGGAATGAGAAACACACATCAATACATAATATTACACATTTAAAGTGTTATTTGAAGCTCCAGCAATTGTTACGTCTAGGTAAACTATTAAAATTCACAGTTTAGTCATTTAAACAATCTCTAGTAAAAAAAAAGGGAAACTTACATTGATCAGCCCTAGCATCATTTAGATGGTAGAGAATAGGAACTAAGACTTCAAGAACGTCGCTACTTTTCAGCACATAAAACATGAATTTCTAAAACAAATTCAGCAACATGAAATTATATTTAGCGAAAAATATCATTTTGCTTTTAAGTGATTTTTTTTTAAATAATCTTTTACATACATAAATACATTATGAAATACAGAGCTGCCAACACTTTTGAATTTTGAAGAAACTTTCAATATTTTAACCCTATCTGACTTTCCGCACATAGTTGATGTGTTTAGGAAAAAACAGTATCATAACTGGCACAACTTGGATGGACAACAACAGGCAAAGGAATTTAATAGAGGTTACCCAAGTATTCCGGTAAAAGAGCTCTTAAGTCTTAGTAGAAATAGTATTAGGAAAGTCTTCTTACTGGTCACTGCACCTTAAAGTGACACTTCACTATAATGAGTGTCAGTAATGATACAACTTGCAGTGATTGCCTCTTTGTACGAGGAGACTCTTAGGGCCTAGCTCCACATCAGCAGAAAACCGACCGAAATGGAAGGCAGAAACTGAAAATCGGGGTTCTTCCTATTTTAGGAAGTATCCAGCCCTTACGCACATCCTGTGTGATTGAGAAGTGTTTTCTGCCAATAGGTTCAAACATCTAGGTTGTCATTTGCCTTGGAAAATTCATGACATTCCTGTCAGGTATTTGCTGAATTTTGCTTAAGTTACGGGTCTATTTCAGGGCTTCTGTTGGGGGGGGGGGGGAACGGTACAAAAGACCTCTAATCACAGTACTTGGTTAGTTGAACCCCCCTTTCTTTCACTTTCCGCACATAAGGTATGCCAACAACAAAAAGTTTTTAAGAGAAGGTCGTATGACATTAGTTACGATGTTACTAAAAAAATACAGATTAAAAAAAACGACAATTTAGTCTTTACTCCAGCCAAAACAATAATATAATGCAGAAGACATTGTTTACTAGGCTGGCGAGATTTTTTTAAAAAAAAATATTTTTTGACATTCGACTTTAATTTGAAAAATAGCAAAAACTATAGTTAGAGCTTTACAAAGAAACAAAAGTTATAAAAATAATATTTTTTTAGGAATGAATTAACATTTTCGTTGGCAAAAAATTATTTACTTTACAACATATAATATGCGTATCAGCTTACTTTATTGTAATCACATATTTTCCAGAAGAAAATGAGCAGCTCTTGGTGAAATTGCACCTTTTTTGTTGAATTTGGAATGTAAGTTTGAATTAAAGGGTTGTTGAGAAGCCTCGTGAAGCCCTTTAAAATAAAGTTGAAGTCTTCTTCTCTGTGTATACGGGAAAGGTAATTGATAAAGAGGTTACTTGGAAAAGCTTTCTGAAAAACAAATTGACTAATTATGAAGCAAGAGCAATGAAACAAGTTTTACACATACATAATTTGAAAATATTTGAAAGGGCAAAGGAGGGGGAATCACTAAAAGATATGTGATTAAGTTAATGAAATAAAAAGTTTTGGTGACACTAGAACTAAAATTTAAAACTCGAAAAGTTTTTTTACTATACGAAATAGAAAGAGGATATGCTTGTGTGAAAATCAAAAAATGTTGGATTAAAAGTCTCAGCACCCCCTCAACTACACAACTGATCTAAATATATATACAAAGTGAGAAAGAAGACAAGAAAAGGGTAACTTACATCAGAATTATCATCAGAAGCTTCTCTAAAGTCATGGTCAAGAGACACAACAAGCAACTGCAAGGCAACTTCTACTAAAGGTTCCCGTGAATCAGTAAAAAGTAAGTGGTTGAAAGGAACACCATATCCCACAGGATCATAAGCACAAACAACATTTAATAAAGATGTGAACAGTGGTAATGCATGCCTGAAAAATACTCAACTATTAAGTTTATAAAAAGTAGACAAATTATTAAGTCAAAAAATGAGAGAGCTTACTTGAGAATTCATAATAAACTGAATATTTTATTTCGAAACATACTCCAACCATAAGTGTAGTCAAATAAATGATAATCATCTTTGTAAGGATTTTTTTTTCCTTTTCAAAACACTGATTTACCTTTTGCTAAGACTGATAGAGAATATTTAAGATGAGTTATAACAAAATCAATATTTTTGTTTTTAATCCCATGAGTAGCTTATTGACAAAAAATCGGGTCTCACCTGTTAGCTACACAAAAAGTTACTCATATTTAAGATGAAAAAAGAGCGCATATACCATTATAATTAATTTTCATCAAAAATAAAATTACTTGCAGCTAGACTTTGCTATGACAAACAAAATGGTTAAAATTTTCAATTTAAAATTACATCCATATATGCAATCAATCCATCAATTTTGGTTTTCAAATTCAATGCTAAGTAAATGATGATTTTTCTACTCATACGTTACTCAAAAAAAAAGGAAAAAAAAAGACTAAAATTTTACTCAGAATATTGGCTATTTTCTTCTCCATTTACGAAAGCTTAAATTTCATCTTCAGCAATGTTGGTTTTTTAGAGAAATAAACGCTCATATTTTTTCAGAAACTAATAGCATAAAATATTTTTTGACTATTCAAAAAATATACTTTAAATTTTCCTTTCATGTATATTCTATTTCAGAAAGTTTTTCTTTTTCTTTCTTTCTTTATTTATTTATTTAATATTATTTTTATTTTTTATTTATTTATTTATTTTATTTTATTATTTTTTTTTTGAGAGAGAGAACATTTGATTGAAGTAAATCCATTAGATCAGGGGTTAAAAGTTTAACCTTTCTTTTACAACTCCTGACAGTACAGCCTAATGTTAAGGTTTTTGAACCATTCAAAACTGAACAAAAACTTTGGGGGGGGAAAAAACACCAGATTGATATGAGAGCTAATTCCACGAAAGAATACACTAAAGAATATATGAAAGATATTTCTGGCAAAAAAGTTAAAATCACATTAATAAAACATTTTTAAAAATTGTAAAAGGAAACCGATTGAAAATAGCCCACATTTAATTTTTTTTTCAGTGTTATAAACTAGATATAAAGCTTTTTTGCACACTCCTATATATTTTTGTCTGTTAACTGATTACTTTCATAAGAGTATAAACTGAAAAAAAGTCAAAGAGAAGGCATGTCATTTCATTCAAAGGTTCATGGGAGGACAAGGTTTTAGAGGAATAATGTAAATAATTTTAATTGCTTCAGTCCCAAAAAATGCCAGGTAAAATGTGGATTTAATTCTGGACTCTTTTTATTTTTTTAAAGGTTTCATCACATAACATTGTAAAACAAATTAATAGATTTATTTATTTCACTTAAATCACTTGTTTATAGCTTCTCTAATATGTATGTATTCCTCTCATGTGAATATTACCTTTATCTCATTTTAATTTTTAATACAAACTATAACCAAAAATCGTTTTCAAATGAATTTTAAGTCATTTAAATAATTAGCTTTGGCAATCAGATATATCATTCCAGCTTAAAACTGATCAAAATTCATGAATTGATATTGATTATTAAATATTAATTTAATATTGTAAAATTACATATTATTTTTAATGTAACATTTGCTATTCTTCAATAATTAATATGTACAGTTTAACTGTAAAAAAAAACAACAATAATAATAATAATAAATAATAATAAAGCAATGACAAATATATGTTCACCTATTGTCTGCAGAGGTGAAGTATTGAATCCATTTGTTGGGGTTCAAGTTAACTTCTAAAAAGGAAAAACAAATAAATAAACTTTTGGAAAACAAAAAGCTATAACAACAAAGAAAACAATGGAAAAAAGATTGTGCTAATAATCTCCATATATTATTTCTCTAAGCTGAATCCTATACCCGGTCGAAACTCGCTCATTTCTTTATCGAATTGCATGAAAATTTATGATTTTGAAGCTTATCCCGCGGGCTATTGACGAAAATTAGACCCACCCTCTAAAAAGTGTCAGTTCGTTTTTTATTCGAACTTCAATTTTTGGGCACAAAATTGACTCTATCTAGCGAAATAATTGTCGTATCGTCTCCATTTTGATTTCATTCGAAAGCTTTAAAAAAATGTGTTCTTTAGAATGTTTCTCCGCTAGCACCGTGTAACGAGAATCTCGAAAATCCACGTTTAAGTGACTTATAAGCGATTGAAGTTTGAAAAAGTTAAATTTTTTGCTCAACTGTTAAAATCGTTACCATTGTTGTTCAAATCAATTTTAAATGCGACATTTCAAGCCAAGGCTTAGCTCGGTAAACCTTAATTGTAACTTTTATTGTTTCAAAATACTATGGTAGTTCTGCGATAACGTTAGTATTTAGTTTAGTAGTAGCCTTGGGTATTTGATTTTAATATACCTAGGTGACCTAGGTTTGCAGGGGAGCGAAACTAAGACACCAAATCTAACACATCCAATCGAGGACTGAAATCTTTGAACCTGAATAACTCAATTTTAAGTTTAGAGTTTTTTTTTTTTTTTTTTTTTGTGGAATTCCGCACGGGTCACCTAGTAAACTTATTATTATGTAGAGTAATTTTGAAATATGCATTTTGAAGCCTCAGAACAAGGACCACTGATGAAGTCAGCCATTAGAGGTTATTATTTAACACTTTGAAAGGCATAAGTTCTGAAGTAGAATATAAAAATTTGTGATGTTCTCAAAAAAAAAAAAAAAATAATAATAATTAAAATAAAATAAGTAAATGAATAAAATATACTTTATGGGAGAGGAAAACATATTAATCAAAAACATTTCTCAAAATAGCAAACATTCAGCTTCGTTTAAATTGGCTTAGGATACAGTATAATTTCTGGTCTTCAATGAATGTGGCCCTTTAATAATTAGTAGAACCATTTTACAGTGACTGCTTACCATTATTTAGCTGTGTTAATGTTTAGAGAGCTTAGTTAATGTTAATTCTATGTGCTATAATGTTATTCACTGCTAGGGACCAAAGGAAAATAGATGTTTTTGAGAGATAACTACAGTTCAAAAGTGGCTTGCAAGTGAACTACCAATTCATAAATTATATACACAATTTCAAATGCAGCAGCACAGAAGATAAATTTAATTGATACACAAAATGAAGTTTTGCTTTTCTGTGCATACAATTAATCAATTTTTTCAATTGTGCATACAATTAATCAAATTCAAATATTCAGGATACAATTGCAAACATAAAAGTGACAATCGGCAACCGGTTCACTTCAAACCACCCACCCTATTCCATCTCACCACCACTCATCAACTGCAAGTAACAGTCATTTTCAGGTAACAATTTTTAATATCTGAAGCCCTATTGAAGTAGTATTTTTTTCTAAATTTCAATATTAGCCTGAGATCTGAAAAACTTGAAGCAATGACCCCTGGTTAAGCCTTCTATCTGAACTTAGTAGCTCATCAACATATTTCAATTAAATAACTAAGAGTCTGAATCATAACACTTCTGCCAGCTCATTAATTTAAAAATGGAAAATCTAATTATATTCTAAAAAAAGTTATAGACTAATCCTTAGAAAACATTTTGTCATCAAGAATAATAATGTTATAAAATTCACTCCACTTGAAATATATTCAGCATAGTCAAAAATGCTCATAGTCTGTCATTGGTTTTGTCGACCAAAAAGTTACTTTCTGTTTCAATTAGTCTACTGGAATTTAAATTAAAAAAACTCATAGTTTGAAGTTCTAAATTTCTAAACTGTCTAACAAATAACATTCAAGTTTCACTTATGAACACATTGCAATAGCCTGGCGATTTCAGTTTTAAATTTTATAAAAAAGTTCACAAACACTTCTATAAAAACTTTTTTTTTCATCTTAACAAGCTTCATTGATTTTGACAAAAAAATAAATTTTAATAACTCTTAGCTTATAACATTACGCTATTTTCCTAAAATTATTGATTTTTTAACTACAATAAATAAGTACTAAATAAATTGCAAGACATGCACGTTCTTTTGTATACATATTTATTCGCAGGGTTGAAAACAATTTTATATAGTTAACTAGCACTAGTAATCATTTAACGGCAGAAACAGAGCAATTTCAGAAAATTAAGAATTGTTTATTTTTATGCATTTGTTTAAACATAACTGAGCATAACTAATGCCAATTTTACTGAAAACATTAAAGTAATTTAAAACAATATCTCTTTACCTGAAGCAGGCATATACATAGTTTGACTAAAACATGCTAACAGCAGTTTTAAGATTTCAGTTCTGTTGTAATCATGCTGAGGAACATGAGTAGGAGTATGAGCAAAACCAACTCCTGCTTCCCATATATATTCACAACTATCTATGGATTGTAAATCTTCAGGATTATCCTATAAAAATATATATAAATATTCATTTTTTTCTTGGTCATAATTTTAAGACAAAATATGATTTATCAACAGTGCTGCAGTTGGAAAGAAATGCGGGGGAACGCCATTCAACAAAATATTTTTTTTTCTTTTTTTTTGTAAAACTTAGGCAAATGCAATATAAAATCGTTTCAAACCACTTTTTTAAAGAGTCTTCCCAAACATATTTTTTCTCCAACTAAAGCACTATACATCAGTATAACATTTTCATTCTTCAAAAGGGTGCCACAAATAAAACCAAATTCCTTTTTTCCTCAGTAGCCTACTTCATGGCATTGCAAAACATAGGAAAAAGTCTAGAAGTCTGAATTAAGTGTAGAAAATGCTTGTAAGATGCATAATTTAAACTTCTGTTCAAAATTCAATTCAATACTGAGCAGAGCATAATTCTTAACAAGTAAGTGCAGGAGCACTTTTTTTTTTTTAACCGATTTTAAAGAGAAGGCTGTTATCAATTCAAACCATATTTTTAGTTTTTATTTATTTTGTTGGCTTAAACATCTCACTGGGGTAACTGGTTTTAATTATTCTTTTTTCTTAGATAGGAGTCTGAGTTAGGTGCAGTGCTTTTGTTTGATATATGATCTTAAGGAAAAAAAGGGTATGGTTAAGAACAGTAAATTTCATGTAATTTTTGTACATTAAATGTAAAAAACATTGTTTAAAAATTGATTGCCATAAAAAAAGCAATATTTAATAGCAATTGAAGGGCCAAGTGGATAAAGGTGATATGTGACAATCTTAGTTTTGTTTACTTTTTACCATGGATGAAGGTGTTAAGGTATTTTTTTTTTTTTTTTGAAAACTTTTTCCAGAAATTAAAAACATTGTCACATATCGCCTTTATTCACTTGCCCCTTCAACGGTGTATGTGAGTTAACACAATTGAACGTACACTAATTTGAATCTGTGTAAGTCGGCGAAATTCAAATGTCACATATCGCCTTTATCCACTTGCCCGTTCAATTACAATAAGTCTTTTGTATGAAGCTTTCTCATTCATCACTCATTCACTCCTTGTTCAAGTTGAGTTTTTTTTTTTCTTTCTTCATTCATGACATTAATAAAAATGCCAGAACTAAGTATGACAACAGTATTTTTCTCATGAACAAATAGTATTGTGAAATACAAATTAGTTTGTGAATAATCTTTAGAAACATATCATTTTAAATAAAATAACAAGCTATTTTAGCTGCAATTTATCATTCTGTTTGGAATAAACAAATATTTTTAAGCAGTATATTAAATGATAAATTAAAGTGCTCTCTTCAATATTGTAATTCGTCTTAGCAATAAAGCGTTTAAAGTGTGTTTGAATTAACAACACTCTAATGTATTAGCATCATGGAAAATAGGACTTGAATTCACAAATAAGATGATCTTATGTCTTATAACTAAAGGACAATTTCTAGAGTAAATTGAAAAATCAAAGCCATAGGTCAAAGCATTTGGAACAATTTAGAGGAGTCTGTCAAAAATAAAGTGATTTGACACTAGTAGCTGCTATTGGTATTGATGATAATGCTATTTAATGTGTACACTCAAACTGCATTTTTATCTTTTAGATACGGTAAAAAAAAAAAATACTTGCAACCTTCAAATGCATTTAATCTATTTAAAAAAGAAAGAAAGAAAGAATTATTTTAGAAAACAACTATAATACCATTAAATGACTTCAAGATATTTTTTATGGAAATGTGAGCAAACAAACATCAAACTAGAATTTATTATGAACTCACTCAAACAAAATGATACATTTTACAAAGATATTGAAAAAAAGAAAACCATATTTTAACCACATATAAATTTAGAATAACTTACTGGTCCAGCTTTTTTTCCAGATGAAACTGTGAAATCCGGGCAAAAAAGAAGATCCTAGAAGAATTCACAAGATATTAAATTAATTAATTAAATTTAAAAAAAAACACTTATCAGAATATTTTACCTGATCGTGATCATACCATGTTGATGTTCTAAGAGTAGAAAAACATTCATGTTCAAAATGCACCAATTAAATCAGGGGTGGCCAACCTTTTTAGGGAGAGTGCCACTATCTGGAGAGAAAAAGCTCAGCGTGCCACATTGTATTTTTCCAACAAACTGAAAATTTTTAAAAAGTTAAAAATAGATTTTAGGTGGCTGACTATGTAATTCTTACGCAAATAAAATATTTTTTCTCGTAAATCTTAGCAATTGAAATCTAATTGATAATAAGGATAAAACAAGTCCGAACTTAAGAGTTATCGTTAATAAACACTTTTATAAGTTCTGTCAGTTGGCTTATGCATAAAAAGAAACAAATAGCATTAAACATTCTATTCTAAAAATTAAACAGTCTGTACTTAATGTGGTTTATGAGTCTGTATCTTTTTTACCAAGTCTTTACCCAGGTAGCACAAATAACCTTTAAACGTTTTATAAACGTTTTTAAGCGGTTGTTACAACGTTAATAACCATTTTACAACCTTTAAAAAACGAAGTGTGCTACTTGGGTAGTTTTAGGATTAGTTCTTGAGAATCCTAAGAAGTTTAAGCGTCTTAAGTGCTGTCAATTAATATTCAACGGTATTTAGATTTTTCTGCATTCATAACAAAAAATATTTGTTTAGGAGTGTATTTTGAACCAAATCTACAACAGCATCAGATGGCAAAAGAGTGCAAATGTAAGAAAAAAAAGTTGTTGGTACAAATTTCCTAATTTCTATGTAACGTAGATGAAGTAAGCTCTTACATTTGATTACCAATGCAAGAGGTGAGTAATTCTGATTTCGATTTCAGAAGGGTAAAAGTAGTGTCTTTTAGAGAAATAGACATAATTTGAAAAATAAATTTCTTCCTTTGTCGTTTTAATAAGACCAAGTGGTCAAATGTAAGTTGTTTTTATTTAGTAATAATCACTTATAGTCTACATAGCTTATTTTGGTTTAATACATTAATCAGTCTGCGTTTAAGCCAGGGTTCGCACTTACCCCTTCTTAAATGTAAAATGAGATATGTGCGTCCAATAGCGTTGTTGTAAGTGCGTACCCCTGTGATTTTCTTTAATTCTATTTGTATGGTAGATCGTTAGGTGACCTGAGTGAACAATTCGTGTTTTTTTTTTTTTTTTTGAATAAATACGGTTTTAATATTTTTCTTATTAGAATCAGCAGAAGTAAGAAAAAACACAAAATAAAGAGCAAAAAAAAATAAATAAATAAATAATTGATCATGATATGATACTTGTACTTTTTTTTTCTTGTACATTGAAATAGTTTTTTACAAGGTGTTCTTAATTTTCTTAAATATAATTTATTCATTATTTCACCTTCGTTTTTTGAATCAGTTGGTTCCTCATTAAGTGTTTCACTTAATTTCATTGCTTAATTTGTGATTCTGGTTTAAATTAAGTATAGCTTATGATCGCTATTTTCAACGAAAAATGTACTAACTGATACTTAAAAGCCAATATATTTCAGAGATAATGAATAAAATTGAAATCTTACGCCGCATTCAATGTAAATATAAATACTTGATGGAAATGACGTCGGATTTATAATCGGCTTATAAAAGAGTTATAAGCAAAATTAAAGGTGAATTACGAGAGTCGGATTTTCCACGTAATGGTACAAACTTGCCTCATCATAATGGTACGCACTTGCTCCGAATAATAGTACGCATATGCCTCATGATAGTGGTACGCACTTGCCCCATCATAATGGTACGCACTTACCCCCACCTTACTTTAAAGAAAGGGAAAGTGCGTACCGTCATATAAACAAATTTTAGTTAGAGTATTTGATCAAAATACCCCATGTATGTTATTAGTAGCTATTACTCAAAAGAAACAACTTGCATTTCTTGACTTCAATTGCTTGGTATGACTACAAGAGAAACTGAAACAAAACCTTCTCAATCTTTACTTTAGAGTTTTTTTGAAGACATTTAAGTTGTCTCTGATTGTGTTTCGTCTATTGAATCCAGGCATGAATTCTACCTATTGAAATTATCATTAGACAGTTATCTAACATAGTCGATGTGTTGCAGAAGCCATTTCAGAACAGTGTTCATATAATTCCCAGTGGACGCACTTACCCCGTGGACGCACTTACCAGAACTCACTCTAAATAATTCGATGATACTTTTGAAGTTTTTTCCCCAAATTATTTTCAAGTAAAGTAACAAAAACAATTTAAGGATCTTCATTTGTGCAAGCATACCGAATTTTGTCTAATCTGGTTTCTTAATTTTACTTTAAAAAAAAATCATCACCCGTAGCTGAAACTATTGCAGATCAAGAATCCATCGAAAGTTTCATTCGTGTCAAGCACAAATATGCTTTACAAAGCATTATCTGTAGCGTCACAACTTTCATTGGATGTCCGAAACTAACGCTAAGTACTTTGCAATATTGTAGTTAAGACAATTTGTCAGCCATCCTCTTGTCACTTAATCGACATAATATCATTATTATTTATCAGTTTAAGGGTTTTAGTTTTTATCAATATTTTTGAGATCGACATTTTTTCCGCAATTTTGGAATTTTTCAAAAAGTCTTCGCGTGCCACTGTTACTGCTCTGCCGTGCCATATTGTGGCACGCTTGCCGCGGGTTGGCCACCCCTGAATTAAATCATGGACCATTTTGTTCTTTACATGAGTCTTACAAACATACTTGGAATAACAATATGTAGATATTTAAAACAAATATACATTTGCAAATGACTAAGAAAATTTATCCAAAAGAAATTAGCTAGGCATCCTGGAAGTGTATTTCTAAAATTAAACTTAACCAGGCCCGGACTGGCCATAGACTTGACCGGGAGATTTCCCGGTGTGCCCTCCCGGACGGCGCCCTTCTACTATTTTCACAATAAGTTTGTTTTTTTTAATGTGTATTGGGCTTTCTACATCCCTTTATAAAGAAACGCTATCTCATGCCCTCCTAAAGGCTGTTGGGTAGGCGCCCTTTTGTAAGCAGGGAAAGCAGTCCACTGCGCTCCGCTATCTACTGTAGCTCATCTTTGCTCCCTAAAGTCACTATCCGTACACTCCCGAGAACAAAATCAGACCCTCGTTGTTTCCCAGAATCTCCTGGGCGTTTCCTCAATAAAAAAGGGATGTGAGGATAAAAGTGACAGCACATAATATCAATGGTCAAGAATACGAGTAGAATGATGAGATTTATTGACGGTGCTTACGTCTTGTGCTTGTCTCGGGAGAGTGCTGTTACATGAATCAATGAGTCATTTGGGTTAGATTTTAGCATTAGTGAAGAAGTGATTGCGGAGCTTCAGAAAAATTGAACACACGAAAAGAATGAATCTTTTCAACGGTATAAGTTTCTTATTTCAATTTTCATTTTCTTTGTATTAAGAAAATATTTTCCTAGATGTATAATCCTAAATTATAGAATTACAATACATGGATTTATAATTAGTTGTAATATGATCTATGAGTTTCAATGTGATGATTTGAAAACTATTACAGTATACTCTCGATTATCTTCGAGCGGGTTATCCACGGGGCGGATTATCCGCAAAGATCTGGTGAAATTAAATTTGTTGTTTTTGCTTAACCCATATTGGACCATTTATAAAACGCGTCATCAAAAAAATTTAAAATTGCATTTATGTTATTACTAGGAGGTTCTTAGACATAAAACAAAAATTTTGAAATTATCTTTTTTATTTTTTCAAATACATGGTGTCCTTTAAATAGGACAACGGTCCAATGCACTACATAAATTTTAAAATTTTAACTTACCCTCCTAGGAAAATTATTAAGAGTAAAACTTTAGAAAGCAGGCTAAACAAAGTCCATCATTACATTTTTTGGCATATAGTAGTGTGTTTCCGCTTACAATTTTTCGCTTACAATTTATTTTTAAACTTTGAATCACGTGTTTCAAAAAATATAAATGAGCATTAATAGAAGAGACAACAGAAGACCGATATCTGTATGTACCAAGATTAAAATTTTCATATCAGAATGGATTATTTAGTTTCGCGGACATTACTTCCAGTGTAAATATTCATTTCCGCCCTAACAGATGTTTTCTAATGAAGCACGTGTGAAGAGCAAAATCCAATTGAAAGTTCCTACTGTAATATCATGGAATTAAAGGGGGGGGGGTAAGATTTTAAAGTCTTAAAAAAATAATGATGAATTTTAAATAATTAAATAATAATTAAAAACAACACGCTTTTGTATTTTTGGGGTTTTTTGAAATGTCCGTTTTCAATTCTTAAAGTACTGTGAAGGCTAAATCGGCGCCCTTAATCTCAGACTTCCCACGCCCTTTCGACCACCCAGTCCGGCCCTGAACTTAACACATTCTTTCTTTCCTTCTTCCTATGAGCATCAAGGATGGATAATGCCAAGAAAGCAGGCAATCTACTCCAGCCTCTATTGATATAGATGCCCTGTGGCAGAATTTTTTTCAGCTTTCTGCGACAAATTTTCTAGAACCAATTTCTTTCTGCAACACTAGAATATTCTTCAATAATAAATATATATGCAATGCTCTTACAGTAACACAAGGTGTTTATATTTGTAAAAATGTTAACATTAATACTATAGATTCATAGGGTTTTTTTTTCTGGTGGCTGTTTTATATTATTTTTTTTTCTTAGCCTTTTTTCCCCTCCCAATCACAAAAATCTTTCTGCACACTGTCTCCCTGATTCTGCGACAATGTCGCTGTGTTGGCAGCTTTCTGCCACAGGGTATAGATGGTAGCACAAATCTATAATCACCTCCATAATTAATGCATAGAACGGAACAGGAGAGAAGGTCTCCAGAACCCTGCACCCAAGGTGCAGGGTTCCAACTGCCAATGCCAGACCATACTAGGATTCTTGAAGCATAGATTAAATGAATATAGACTGTACCATATACAGGGTGGTTATAAATTAACAGGAGGTGTTTGGAGCCCTCTAGCTCGCGAACTACTGGGCGAAACATTGCCAAACTTCGCGAGCATGCATATTAGACCATGGGATTTTGATTTCTGGCATAAAAAAAAATTAGTTTGAAAAATCACCACCAGGGGGAAATTTGGCGCTGTAAAAGTGTATTACACTGAAAATCGCGAATTAAACTTGAAAAGATGCTGTATAAATCAATTTCGCCAAGCAAAAATGATTGTTCTTTGCAAATGAGGTTTAATATGATCGCCGTAGAATTTTCTATTAAAAAAAAAAAATACCACGAACAAAATAGCTGTCCACCAACCAAATAGAATGCAATAATTTGCATAAACGCTTTGCGTTTAGCGATCATCTGTATAAAATGACTGACTGGGAGCATTCTCATCATTCTGAGCGCAGTTGCCTCTTGATGGCTTTAACTATGCAGGACCGCGCTTTGTTAGTGAAGCTCTACTATCAGCGTGATGAAAATGCCAATGTTACTCTTCGAGAATTTCGGCAAATGAAGCAGTTGAGAAAAGGCCCGCTGACCATAACAAATTTAAGAAACATGATTAAGCGGTTTAAAATGACTGGATTTCTAGCCCAGCAACCAGGCTAGGGGCGCCAGACGGTTAATCAGCTACAAGTTGACGAAGTTGCAAATGCTATTAGAGAAATATGCCCTGATGCTATCAAAGAAACATTTCTGATATCGCAAGTTTAAAAGATATGATAATTTTAAAAATTAGAGAAATCCATTCTGATATGTTACGAGCTGCCGCAGAAAATGTTCTGCATCGTATGCAGTTCTTACAACTTTACAATGGCGATCATATCGAGCTACATTTGTGCCAAAAAAAGTCATTTTTGCAAATAAAATGGATGCATATTTTGTCAGTAGCAATTAATTCTTCAATAATCATAATAAAACACTTTAACAGCGCCAAATTTCCCCCTGGTGGTAATTTTTCAAACTAATTTTTTTTATTCCAGAAATCAAAATCCCATGGTCTAATATGCATGCTCACGAAGTTTGGCAATGTTTCGCCCAGTAGTTCGCAAGCTAGAGGGCTCCAAACACCTCCTGTTAATTTATAACCACCCTGTACCTCAACACTCAAATTTTGAATTGGTAGCCAATGGCTACTAACACCCCACAAAATGGTAGCCAAATTTCAGAAAACGGTAGCCAAACTTAAAATTAAAAAAAAAAAGCGTAAAAATGTGTATTTAGAAAAATATATTTAAATTTTAAAGCAATAATGTAACGCTCAATGTTTATATAAACAATGTTCTAAACTGCTACCTTTACGTTTCTTAAAAATAGATGCATGACTAAACATCATCTATCATTCATTGCTTAAATATATTGTCAAAAAGGTTAAAATTAAAGAAAACATATGAATTTCAAAAATTTTAAAACTCAATGACATTTTTGTTTTCTGACACATGATTTGTTTGAAATAAGGAAGCACTTAGTTCTATTCAGAAATATTACACTGCGATGCAAAAGTTTAGACAAAATGCAAATATGTGAATAAAAAGAAAACTATTCAACAAAATGCTTTCAAATTTCTACTGCTGGTACACAATATGGTCCCAAACACGTGTCTGGAGTTCTTATAACTATAACTGGAATCAAATTTTGGATATTACAAAAGATATTTTTTTACATTGTTGCAAAAGTTTAGACAATAGTCAGATTTTATGCAAATATCCCTTGAAATGTGATTGGTGGAGGAAATACGGGACTGTATTATTCATTTATAAAGTGCAGAGATTGCTGAATAAATAATCAAAATCTCAAAAGCTCTTTAGTTCTCGTGTAAAGAAGATGAGAAAGTTTGGAAGCCGAATTTTGAAAATGAAACTACTTTATTAATCTTTTGTCTTTTAAATCGGCTCTAGTATGGTAGTACATTGTTTTTTACTTTGTAGAGAGCAAATTCAGACATGCATATCGATCAAAAAGTCCAAGAAAAATTATATTTCTTAAGGATGAAGGAATTGAAAAAACGGCTTTGAAAAAACGGCTTGAAAAAACGATTCGCCCCTTAATCCTACAAAACTTCAACTTGGGTCAAAAACTGTACGTGACAGCATAAGTAGATGAACAACTGAATCGAAATGCATAAAAAAAAACAATGAATTGTGCTTGAGCCTTTTCAGACAGAGTGTCCCAAATAAGCCAGATGTTATTGGTAAAAGCAGCACAGCATATGATCAATGGATATTTCTCAAATCCCACGCGAAAAGAATTATAATCCATCTAGGCTATCCCAATTTGAATGATTTTAATCAAAGAAAGCACCATTCATTTTTTAGTCACGATGATACATATGTTGATTTTCACATTAAAATCTGGCTTATTTGGGACCCTCTGTCCGAAAAGGCTCAGGCACAATTCTTTGTTTTTTTTATGCATTCCGATTCAGTTGTTCATCTACTTATGCTGTCACGCAGTAGCGGATCAACCAATAGGCGCATGAGGCGCGAGCCTGGGGCCTCAGCAAAGCAGGGGGCCTCGGAACCGTAGTGTCACATTCTTAAATCCAAAATATTGGTCTTTGAGAATTTGACATGAAAAGTCATGAGTTCAGTTGGAGATGCTCAAAACTCATGGAAAGTGA